>CM050327.1:73374417-73409064 GCA_027475135.1 Bactrocera correcta
ATTTAATTTAATTTTTTTTGCCATTATTATTTATACAAAATTTTCTGCTTGATTCGGCATGAAAAGTACGTGTTTATGTTTTCGGAAAACTTATAACGAAAAAGAAATATTAACATACTCTCATTCTCTCGTGCGCAAGTAAAGTTGAATTGGGTCGCGAAGTCGCAAATTGTCTAGAAAGTTTCTGTCGCGGTCGCAGGTACACGCTTAAACTTGCCTACGGTGCTTTGTTGCGTATTTTTTATATATTATGGATGCTGTTCCCTCGGGCGTAATGTGTACAGGTAAATGCATATCTCACTCTAAGGGCATATGTTTTATATCTGCATAAAAATTCACAAATATGTATGTATGAGTGTATTGTATAAATGCCTCAAGGGTATTTCATGCAGCATGCGCCACGAATTGTGCGGCAACCTTTCATATTATCGCTGCATGTAAAACGGAAAGTTGACTTGTAATAGGAAATGAAGCGGAAAGCGAAATGATTTTTTAATGTTTTGTGATGGGCGAATGAATGCAGTGCCATAACTGCGGGCTTCTGCGCGCATAAAGCCTTCAACTGAATAATGCTCCCTTATCGATTTTTTGCTGTTATTCATTTAAAGCAACTCATAGAACTTTAAGCAAAGCAAAAGTAATGCTTTAAAGCCACTCATTATTGGCGTTTTCGTTATATCATAATGTGTACGTGTCTTATAGGGTAGTAGGGTGTAGGGTGCATTTACTAGCATATATGAATATTGAAAGCTTCAAAACATGCAATAATGAATTTTTAGAAATTTTGAAAGTTCGTTATAAGATCCTTTTTTAAAATGAAATGAACTTAGCAAGTTGCCAC
This sequence comes from Bactrocera correcta, assembly GCA_027475135.1. Taxonomy (NCBI): domain Eukaryota; kingdom Metazoa; phylum Arthropoda; class Insecta; order Diptera; family Tephritidae; genus Bactrocera; species Bactrocera correcta. Next base: position 73,375,259 of record CM050327.1, read on the forward strand.
CTGTTTTAAAATTTTGATTAACTGAATTTATAATATAAGCTAATGCTGGCTCAAAAAACAGTGAAAAAAATGCAAAAATTTTTGAAGAGTTACCACTTTTTAACATTATACTTCTAAAATTAAGGTTACCACCTGTGCGAAAAGGTTCAATAAAATCAATTTTTAGAATAAAGTAATAGAAAAGGCAGAAATGTTATATAAATTTAAATATGAAAATATTTTCTTGACAGGTTGCCATATTTTTACAAAATTTATAAAAAAAATTATTTCACAAAAAAAAAATATTTTTATAATTTAAATAAAATCGGGATTTCGCAAGTCACAAATATGTCCAACAGAGTTGCCACCTTTTTAGAAGAAGAAGGAAGCAAGCAGAACAAATTTTTAGAATAAAATAAATAATGAAATAATTTGAAAAGGCGGAAGTGTAATATAAATTTAAATATGAAAATATTTTAATGAGTGGTTGCCATATTTTCACAAAAAATGTTATAAAGTCTATTTAAATAAAATTAATAAATTTGAAGGAAGTATTACAACATAGATAGATAGCAACATATTTTGCAAGTCACAAATATGTGGAACAGAGTTACCACCTTTTTAGAAGATTTGACTTACAAAGTACTATGAGCCAGTGGTAGCTTATATTTTAAAAACGTTGCAGTTAAATCTTCTTAAAATCAGTTTAAGAAAAACAAACTTTCTTGGAAAGGTTGCCACCTTCTAACAAAATTTGATTGCATATTAGAGTTTACTGAGACATTTTCAATAAAACCTACATATTTCATAAGCAAAATAATGCTATAAGCTGAAAAAGTTAAATAATAAAGGTTATATTTTAAATAATTTTTATAAAAGGTTGCCACATTTATGCAAAAAATTTTATAATGTGTAGTTTATTTAAATTTATAAATATTAACAAAATATTTCATTGTAATATCAAGTCAAATAGATTAAAAAGTCAAAAATATTTCCAACAGAGTTGCCACATGTTTGAAACTTTTAAGAAAATTAAATAATATAGTATAATTATATATACTCGTATATCATGAACTGGGTAAGCTTAAAAAATCTTATATTTTTGATTGAAATGCCACTTTTTCAAAATTTTTCTCGATAATTATGGTTACCAACTGTTCGAATTTTTTTATTACAACCACTTTTTAAAACTACAAGCTGAAAATTTGCAAACATGAAGGTTATATTTTAAACAATTTCTGTGAAAGGTTGCCAGACTTATACAAAAAAATTTTTAAGTCTAATTTAATAAAATTTGTAAATATAAATAAAATATTACTTAAGAAATATTTTGGCAACGGATTTCAAAAATCATAACTATTTTTGGTAGAGTTGTCACCTGTATGAAAATTTTATTAAAATTAAATTTATAATATAAGTTAACACCATGAATTGGATAAGATCAAATAAATTATTTTTTAATGAGATGCTACTTTTTCAAAATCTTGTTTTATAATTATGGTTACCATCTTTTCGTAAATTTTTAATTAAACCAATTTTTTAAACTCAATCACCCTGCAAGCTGAAAATGTTCAAAAATGAAGGTTATATTTGAAAAAAATGTCTATGGTAGGTTGCCACATTTTTGAAAAAAAAAAATTACGAGGTCTAATTGAAGAAAAATGATATATGTATATGTTTAGATACAAGAAAAATATATTTAAAAACTCCAAAATTTTTCGTGATGAATTGCCACCTGTTTTATTTGTTTACCAAAATTTTATTTACCCCCTGTTCGAGGTAGCAAATAATGCAACAAAAAAATATTGAAATAATTAGTATTAAAAAAAACTGTTCTATTTCCTTTTTTTAACTTTTTGAAGAGGGTAGCAAATAATGTCTTGAAAAGACATTGAAAAAATGTTTAATATTTTTTTTTTATTCCCAAGTAAAGTATTAAAAAGTTAAAACAAATTTAATTCCAAATTAGTATTAAAAAATGTTGGCGCAACAACGTCTTAGATGGTTAAATTTTTTTTTTTTTTGAGTCCAATTTTTGCTGACTCGTTAGAGTATTTCGACTGGCAGCTGTACATTGACGAGGTTGATATTTTGCTCCAAGGCCTGAATCGAAGCGGATTTGCCGGCATCAATTTTAGTCACAGAAAATGGCCTATGGACCAGCCCAAAACGTGATATCATCTGCCCACCGAAGTGCTCTTTCAATAAATGTATTGAAAAGGAAATGGCGCCGTTTTGTTGAAAGCAAATATCGCCGAGATCACGAGCTTAAATTTCAGCCATTAAATAGTCGGTTTTCATGGCGCGATTCACGCGTGATCTGTCAAAAAAAGCTCTAGTACCTCTACTTGGATAACCCTATATAAGCCTATATCGCTTGTGAAAAAACTTGTTTACAATTATGCAACATGTTGCAAGAGAATAATAACGTAACTCACAAAAACTGGGATGATTACATTTTCATGCCGAGATGAATGGTAGCACACGTACAAAACACAAAGAACAATGAAAACAAACCAAAAGCAAATAGTCAAAAAGCTGCATAAACTATTTGAGGCAAGAATTGCATGGAAACTGACACAGAAATAGTAATCAACTTCTTCCATAAATTCGATCAATTTGCAACTTTCAACTTGCAAATACAAACGGAAGCGCACTTTGAAGTTTACTATTAACTCTCGAGAACTCGCTGCGCTACGTGTCTTCAGTACGCAAACGCTTGTGTATGTGTGCGATATGCATGCAAATGGCAAACGAAAAAACGACAAACGGCAAAGAGAAGAGAAAGCCAAGTGCAAAAATAAATAACAGAAGGAAGATGAAAGAGGGCGAAAGCAAATAAAATTGAATTCTCTTCCTTACTGAAAAAAAATCGCCTGCAAGCAGAAGCAACTTAAATGAATAATGGCGCTGACGCTTGCCAAAAATGATATAACTGTAAATTCTCGCACGTTGTAAATGATATTTGATGTGAGGACGTGCGACAAGTGCCCGAATGGACGTGCGGAGACTTAAGACTTAGCAACAGGCGGCCATTTTAAGCGCACAACTTCTTCAATTTACACCCACACACAGGCACACACTTTTAGCTTAAATTCACTTGTCCTGCGCCAATTAAAAGGGTTCGTGACATTTTGTGTTTACTTGGACTTAAATGGCCCCCAGACGTTTTCGGACATGTAAGTAATTGTAAATGACTAATGCGCTTTTAATTAAATTGCTCAATTTACAGGTTTATTTGCACCTGCGTAGGCGTAATATTTAATTTAAGTGGTTTTAGCTTCATGTACCTTGGACCGTTTGAGAAAATTGTGAATCTGACGATGTTGATATCAATATCAATTTAATTTATTAATAAACTGTATATTGAATACACAAAGGTAGTCAGAATTCCAAACCAATTATGTCTTGTGGTCGAAGAGGCTTTCAGTTCATTGCTTCATTAATAAACACAAGTCGGAGCGCGGCGATAGCTTGGACTAAATTAAGAATTTGAATTTAATTGAAAAGAAATCAAATTGATTTTGATTGAAATAAAACGACAAAAATAATATCATCTCGGAATTCGGTCCTAGGTTTTATGGAGATATCACAGTATATTTATAATATTTTATTTATATTTTCAAAATTTAGCTATTAAATAATTTGTCTAGAGATTTTTCAAAGTAAAATTATTTCTGGAGATATTGGCAACGGGTTTTTCAATAGGGATGCTGCAAAAGTCGACCGATAAGGACAGAAAATGACGCCATATTTTACTGTCATATACTCGTAATATTGCTGCCGCTGATACATCAACTGAGGAAGACCCAAATCAGTCTCTCCAACGTCGTTCTCAAGCGATAGATATCTTTGTGACATTGTTGTTGCGAATATTGCGAAAAGAATTTAGTCTAAATCCTTACCAGATCAAATTGATGCAAGAACTAAAGCCGATTAACCAACAGAATCGTCGTATGTTCGTGAATTGGGCTGAACAACAATTTGGAAATGATCAGGATTTTCATCGAAAAATCAGCTGAGGCTCATTTCTAGCTGAATGGCTTCATCAATAAGCAAAATTTGCATTATTGGTCTGCCAGCAATCAATACGCACTCCATGAGTCACCATTGCTTTGGTTATTTTGATGACCCGCTAAGTCATAAGTAATGACTGGAAAATTCTTTGGCATAAGTGTATTGCAGCGGGAGGGGAATACTTTGAGGAAGATGAAATGGACAAAATTTACCTTTCATTTTAAATCATTGTAGTATGCATTTTCAATGCTACAACCCATTCTGTTGCCAATATGTACCGTATAAATTGAACAAATGAAGCGGCTAAATTTTTATTAATTATGTACACATAGATTTCGCACAGTTTTGGTTTCAGATCCTGTTATAAAAGTGATAACATACCATACCAATTTATTATCTCGATAAAGTATATAATTTTTCATGTTTTATAGCTTTCAAATAAATATGTTGCCTACATTTCAGCGCGCTATTAAACTATATATCACAATTTAGTAAAGTTCCACACCCATTACGCTATTTTAGTCATATTTTTTGTAAAAATACGAAAAGTATCGCGAATTTTGTGTTTTTTCAAAAATTATTTATTTATTCACGAATATCTATTTTGTCCCCTTCAAAGTAATCCCCATGAGATATTATACACTTGTGCCAACGGTTTTTCCAATCTTCGAAGCACTTCAAAAAATCTTTTTTTTTTTCTATCTTCTTCAGTTCCTCCTTCCATGCCGTCTTTATCTCGCCAAGAGAAGCGTAACGTCGTCCTTTCATGGGTCTCTTCAGTTTAGGGAACAAGAAAAAGTCACAGGGGGCCAGATCTGGGGAATACAGTGGCTGCGGCATCATTAGTGTGTTGTTTTTGGCCAAAAAGTCGCGCACAAGCAACGTTGTGTGTGAGCATATATTATATTACATTTGCCGCAGTTGCCAATAGCGATCATATGATTTCTATGTTCATTTTTCTTTCCTTAAATACAGCAAAGTTTGCAATTTCATCAAGGAAAGTTATACGCAATATATACTTATATACATATGTGTTTTTATTAGGTCAACGTTCATAAATTTTTCAATTTTGCTATCAAAATAATCGTTCTCCAATTGCAACCTTTCGTGCGGTTATAAGGGTCGTACATCTATACTCGCTCTTCGCCAAATTGTTGAAAATTTCCAAGTGTCAAAAAACCCAAAGAACCTTCTGAAGTAATGAAAATATTGCTGCCTTTCAGGCAAATGTTGCTGAAGACCGCAATTGTCGATTCCAAGACGTTCTAAAGAATTGGGACTCTCTGAAGCCACAACCTGGTGGATTTTGAGCAAATATTTGAGCTTACATCCATATAAATTTGTTCACATTCAAGAACTGAAGCCATAGGATCACCGTAAACTTAGGACGTTTATTGTAGTGATTTTGTCTAGGAAGAAGTTGAAAATGATAACGATTGTTTTAAGAAAATCATCGCTCACTTTCATCTGAGTGGTGCGGTAAATAAACAAAACTGTCGAGTCCGGTGCGAAGAAAATTCATTCATGAACAACCATTATATTCTTCTAAACTGATAGTTCAGAGTTTTTTCAAAATAAAACTGCTGACACTTCTGTTCTGTCAATGCATGTCGAGGCATATGCTGATCATGCTCTATCATAACCAACATACAAAAGATGGTTTCAACGGTTCAGAGTTAATTATTGGAAAATGTAAAATAAAGAATACGAAAGACCACCAAAGCAGTTTGAAGACGTCGAACTGAGTGTCCATTGGGTTTGCTTTAAAAGATGAACAATTTGAATAAATATACCTTTACCTTTTACCTTTCCATTCAAAATTAGTATTTAATTTTTACAAAAAAAAAACATAATTTCATTCCGGTAATCAATAAAAAAAAATTGGTTCTCCAAAATTTAAAACTGAGGTACTAAACCATGTATTCAGTACAAATTTACTATACTACAGAAATATACTCTCAAAAAATTTCTCTTCCTTGCTTGTGGCTTCGTCTACGTGCTCATTCTGCGACCACATAGCTTAACGGTACAGCCTTCTATTAGTGTCATCATTTTAGGTAACTGTATGAAGAGTGCGCCTAGTTGTAGGCAAGAATTTATATACATTTACGGCATTGCATTATATTGCACACAAGTGAAATAAATTACTCTACGGATCATTGAGAAGTTCAAAGCAAATATGTGGTACGTGTCGAAGTCATTGTTATGCCGAAATTAGTTAATTCATCAATCATCTCAAATACATTTTCCAAGTTTTTTTCAATGATTATACCCTTCACCAAATTTTTGTACCCTGTTACACAGCAGCTCGTGTGACTTTGCAATAACAGTATCGGAATGAGACTTTAAGGGCTAGTTTTGTTGGCTAATTCGTATAAAAGCAGGTAATTTTTGTGACAACAAAAGTATAACACCAGGTAATGGTGAAGTCTATTCCTTAAACGAAGATAATGGAGCATATGTTCTATTGCCTGACCTTGAACAAGTTCGAATAGCAATTATCCGTCTGAAGCATAGCGAGAGAAAAGTTCTGCGGAAGATTTATGGTCTTTTGCGCATTGTTAATGGCGAATATTGCGTTCGATGGAATGATGAGATGTTCGAGATATACATACGACGACATTAACATTATTAAGCGAATTAAGGGACAGCTAAGCTATGCTATGCTGAGTAGATCATGTCCTCTGTATGGATGAAAACACCATAGCTCTGAGAGTATGCGACACAGTAACCACAGGGGCAAGCAGAGGAAGAGTTGGAGTTGGAGAATAACCTGGCTGCATTTGGAATCTCCAATTGGCGTTAAAGGGTGAAAAAGTAGAAGTACTGGCGCGCTGTTGTATTTATAATCGGTTTCTACGCCAATAAAAAGAAGAACAAGTTTAGCAGCTCTCTTACCTTTCTGCTACCTCAAAACCCATTAAATTGACATCTTTTGTCATTCCCGCTTAACAGCTTGCCATAAAAACAGTGATGGAGTTTCACAACTCCACTTATTATGAAACATGTGGCCCTTTTCATTCCAAAATGAACCTTTTATATGTATGGAATATATATACTACATACAAATATATTTGGGTCTAAGCGTAAATTCGGCATGTAATGCGGACACCTTTACCTTACACCTATCATATATCCTACACATATGTGTGAGTTGGCGGCGCCTAATGGAATATTCAATTATCGGCATTCCATTATCAGTGTCCGCAAAAAGCGCCTGGATTTCATATTCAAAACCTTTGGCATTTCAATTAATCACACCTAGCTAAATGTACACACACACACACACACATACTATATGTATGTAAACATTTATATTTCAATTTTATTTTCTCTGCTTTTATTAAACACACATACATCTGTAAATATTTCATTAAATATGCAAAGTGGTCTATTTAAGGGCATAACGGTGAAGTGTGAACATGCCTAAATAATGGCAGGCCTTATAAATTAACTTACCTCAAATGGCTATGAAATTCATACGTCTGAAAGTATGGCATAATCGAAATTTCCTTTGGTGTAGAATTTCATACGGTTATTTTACGCTGCCAACTGTAAATATTTGCATTGGTGGGTGCGTGTTGGGCGTGTGTGGGTGTGAGTACATGTGTGACTAAGGGAAATGTTTGACTTGCTTTGCTTCATATTGACAGACAAGTGTACATGTATAGTATGTGACTGGCAGACGGAAATCATAAGTGACATGTTTTTGTACAACAACATACACTTTTGTGTACACATATATGCGTATGTACATATGTTTATAAATCTATATATAGTGTATTCAGATATGTAAGTATGTCAACAATGGTTGAACTGTAATGTCTATGTATGTGAAGGTGAATACAAACAGCTGCTCTGCTCTCCCACCTTTCTTTGAGTGCCATTTCTCTCGTACCAAATGTATTTTTCTCATGCTTGAAATACATTAAGCCGCCTTTCATTAGACGAAATCAAAAATCGTTAGTTATGCCATTAATCATGGATTTTGACGCACCCAGTTGTGGAAGGTTAAGTGAGGAAAATTGAAAAAAAAACGACGAAGTGATAGTAATGGACTACGGACTACCCAAATATGTATGTACACACATTTGATATACGCATTACCCTTTAGGGCTGATGGAAGAGCGTGAGAAGATCAACGAGACTATTTGCGCACCTTCATTAAGTTTTTCGTAAACAGCTTAGTTTTAACATACAATTTGATATATCAATAAATCTGTTGAGAAATGTGTTGGTTTTAAATGAAAACATTTCCGCAGTTGTATTTAATTCACAATATTTTTTTTATAAAAAAAAGTTTTTCTGATTTTTTGTTTTAATTTGCAATAATTTTTTATGTTGGCAACGCTTTTACAAAAAAATATGCCTTACGTTTAACACTATATCTATAGGTGGTAACTTTGGTAAAAATCATATCGAAATCGAGGACAAACCGCCTGCCTTAACTCGCAATATTTCTTTTGGGTGGCAGCTCTTTTCAAAAAAAAAAAAAGGTAAAATAGAATATTTCTTGAATATTTTTATAAAGTTGGCATAAAATGCTATATATTTTGCAATATTTTTACTTTTACTTTGTTTTTATTTTTTTAGGTGGCAACTCTATTCCAAAATTTGTCTCATTTGAAGACTTTATGAATAATTTTCAAATATTAAAAAACATTTCCGATGTTTTTCATAAATTACAACATTTTTATTTTTAGATGGCAACGCTTTTCCGAAAAATATGCTTTCAGTTTAACCTTATATCTAGAGGTGGTAAATTTTGGGGGGGGAATATATAACAAAATTGAAGACACTAGCAGCCTTCTCGAAGGCTACTTTAGCTGGCAAAGTTTTTGCGGGTGGCAACTCTTTCCAAAAACAAATGTTAAAATTGAAAATTTCTTGAATAATTTCCATAAATTTTGCATAACATTTATTTTGCAAAATTTTTAATTTTTTCTAGTTAGGTGGCAATTCTATTATAAAATATGCCTCATTTAAAGACTTCGCGAATACTTTTCGCCCAATTTCAAATACTTGGTGCATTTTAGGATATATTATATAACCAATTTCAATACTTTCAGAGGCGGCGACTCTAAAGTATGTGTTTAATGCAAAAATACGTTACAAAATAAAGGAAATATTCAGGAAAAAAGGTGCCAATAGCTAATAAAATTAATAGAGAATATATTATTTGTGGTAGTTAGATAGCTAAAACTTGGGCTTCCAGTTAAAGTGAAATATTGAAAAATCGATATTTTAAAATATAGACAAATTATTGAAGATTATTGAATTCGGTTTAACAGTTAAAAATTTGTAAGCTACTATGTCAGCTGGCCCCCGTACAGCGACGTACCGAAATTCTCTGTTGCTTCGAATGCATTGCTTACAAACTAGCTCACTGCGTCGCAGAAAATTCTTTTGGCGGTTCCTTCTCAGCTCACACACCTGCGAGGGTTTTGTAGGAGAGATGAAGCTGTTGGAGAAGGGGTGCCGTAAGCTTTTTCACGGATGGATCGAAGTTAAGCGGGAGAGTTCTGCCGGAAGTTCTCCATCAACTCTAGTTTCTAACAACCAGACCATTGCAACGAATTTCAAGGGAAAGGGCCTGCCATCAAGGTAGCAGAAGATGTACTGCACCGAAGTGTAGCCTCCTGCAGAGAGATATATATTTACTCCGTTAGCCGAGCGGCTTTACTTGCTTTGAGCGTAAAATAAGCGAGCTCATGACTTCAGTCGAAGAGCTTGTTAGGAAGAAAAACGTTTTCCAAATTTCATTCTATTAGCCTGGCTCCGAGTGCTTCAAGCAAAGTCAATTTCGTCGCAATGGTTAGTGTTTTTATTGGACACGGTTCAATAGCTTCATACGTTCTGTCGGTCGCTCTTCGCCCAAGAAGTGTGGATGAAGCCAAGGTGGAAAAATTTTGTCACTTGCTTTTCTATTGCCCGTCTTTTGGTAAACTGAGATTGAAATGTGTTGTTAAAAACACTTTTGACGAATTGAGCGAAGTAACCGCCTTAATGAGTTTGTGGTAAGCTCTAAGCGCTTCATGTATCTATGAAGATGTGATAATCCACCTTTATGAACTTAATAATATAAAGTACGTATATTTGTCCAAGTGAGATTTGTCATTTTTGGATAATCTATGAAGCTTGTTGAGAGCTATCATTCGAGTAAATAATTTTTTTTCCTTCCAACCGCCTTAACGTGAAATGAAAAATATCGACTGTTGTCATACTTTGATAGGTTATAACTGGGATCCAAGGGGAGGTACTTTTTTCATAAGTCTTTTTTGACAAATCACGCGTGAGTCGTGTCAAGCTGTCATGTTCTATTTGTTCAGTATTATTTCGCATTTTGTCATGGAGAGACTTACGCCGAACACAGATACAATAGACCCAAGGTCGCAGTGCATACCTCAATCTCAATCTAATCTACGCCGAAACAACAAAAATTTACAAGTCGTTGAACTTTATTACGAAAATGCACTTTCTGAAAGGAATTTCGCTCAACTTATACCCAACACAATCGGTCTATTGCGTATACTATTGGCAACTGCAACACTCATCTTGAGACCCAGCATTTCTTATTGGGTCGAAATCGATCATTTATTACTACCATTTATTAATATCATTTATTAATATCATTTGTTACATAAATGCAGTGAAACCCAATCTACATTTTATTTTGATGGAAAAAATTAAATTTTTTTATTTTAATACCAAATAATTACTATTCGTAAACTTTTCAGCAATTAATTAGTGCAAATATATATTTTAAATAAAAGTAACTTGAAACAAGTTTATATTACTTCAAGCTACTGCTCTAATGCTTCCCACAAATTTAATTTTAATTACTTCAAATGAGAAATTTTTATTAAATATTATGAAACTTCGCAGCAGCATAAAGTAATTACGCCAACTAACATTTGCGATGGCACAACAACATATGCGCAAATGGGAATGGCTCATAAGTATGCCCGTCGCGACTAATTTTCATTAAGCCGGAATTAAGTAAATTAGAAATTCAACCTTGCTTAAGCGCAAGGGCAGCCACCTAAACATACAACATAAATATTATTATATTCTCTGCATGCAGAATTATGGCGACGAGCAGCAGGCATCCTAGGTAGGTCGAAGCATACAAGTAATGCATTTCCATTAAGCACATAAAGTAAATACCACACATATATGTATATGTAAGGCTAAGCGCACACGTATGCGAAATTGTATGAGAAATTATAATTTGTTTGCTTGTACAGCTGCCACCGCCGTTTTGCTTACAAAAATGATGGACGAGCGATTAAAGTTGATTGACAGCGACACAATAGCAGAACGTGTGAATAATCGAGCAATGAATGTCAATTTCTTGAATGTTGCTTCGGTGCTTGTGTGAAGAGGAATTAGCATGTCGAAAGATGCTCAAAGTGTAACATGTACGACATGGCGTATGAGTGATTAAAAGTTAAGTAATGCTTTATATACGTACAAATCTAAATGTGTTTGCGCGTGTGTTCGTCTTGTTGGCAGTAGAAGCAGAAATAGCCAAATGAGTTAGAATGTTGTTTGAAAAAAGTGTTGTTATTGCTTGCTTTTGGCTTAAAGTATCAGTGTGTAGGTCGGCGTGAGTTATTTTCAGTACATATCTACTTGTATGTAACGCTTTAAGGGCTTGCGGAGTGTAAAAATAAACTCAGAGTCAAAGCTTGTAAAAGGTTTGCGTAGGCAACTGATGTTGCAAAAACATACGTAGGTCTTGCGAGCAGTAAAATCATTAACTTTGCCATGGGTTGCCATGGCGTATGAGTAACGAAAGTTGTTGAACTGATATTACTATAGTGGAGTTAATATTGTAATTAGTTTGTGTCTAACTGAGTTTCTGTTTTTTATATAAAAAAAAGTTGTGCTAATTAAAGCTGTTACTAGCAGCTAAGTGCCGGATATAATGATGCTATTGGTGCGATTAAGAGTCCCTTTACTCCAAATGAATTTGCAAATAATGCAAAAATTTAAATACTGATCTTTGTAACACTTTAAAACCTACAAATTTTTGCGTATACTCAGTTTTCTCATCAATCTTAAATTGAGCGCCTCACCTCTTGTTTTTTTGAATCCAAAAAATAAATAAGGAACACACAAAATTTTCCTTCTTACGTCATAAACTTGCTAAGTTGGCGCTGCGCACAGCTGTGTCTTCGCACCGCTGCGGAAGAGTATGTGTGAGAAAAGTGTAAAGTAAATAAATAAATAAAATCCCCACTTGAAATTGAATACAGCGCAAGGGTGTAGCTCTTAAAAGGGTATATTAATTTGCACTGGCAAACACCCAAATTACTTTGCAAACACACAATATGATTTCTGCAACCATTAATAATAGGTATGTATTGATAATAACGGTAATTACAGGCACTGCTATTTTTTTGTATTTTTTACCACCCGCAGGCGGCTTTTTTTACGCGCAGCCTGGGTAATTATCCAAATACCATTCATTATTCGACCTTCTTGGAAGTCGCGAGCAAGAATGTGGTGAATTGAAAAAATATAAAAAAATTTAAATAATAAAAATACAAGCAAAACAGTTAGCTTCGTTTGCACTGGGGAATAATGCCCTTCACAGGTGCTTTTCATATAGCACAAAAGGGTATTGTAAGCTCGCTCTTAGTCTTGATTTAAATCAGTCTGTTTGTATGACATGCTATGACATGTATGACTATGCTGTGGTTGTCTGGTTCGAACATTTTTTACCGAGATTGTATCACTGCCGCCGCTTACAGTAATTTACGCCAAATTTCGTTAAGACACCTTGACACATAGAAATATGCTGATAGAAGGTCTTGAGTTTCATCCATCAGTTGAGGTGACAGATATTCATATGTATGCTAAGGTGGTTCGATTTGTAAAATATATTCGAACTTTATAGAATTTCCTCGAAAAATCACTTTTGCAAAATTTCATGAAGATGTGAGATCAAATAAAAAAGTTTTCCATACAGGAATTTCATTTTGATTGCTCAGTGTGTTTGACAGCTATATGCTATAGTGGTGGGATATCTGCGATTTTGACAAATAAACAATTGCAGAAAAGAACGTGTACAAAATCTCAGATCAATAACTCAAAAATTGAAAGACTAGTGAGCATATATGCAAACAGACAGACAGAGACTGATAGAGTATTCGCCATTTTATTTTGGGTGTTAAGATACATATGTAAATATATGAGCATTGATTGAGCTTAGGTTGATTGTGCCCCCTCCTAAGTCATAACAACTCACTAAAGCCCCAGCATAACGATAAATTCCAGTAAACTGATATGAAAAACGCTCAGAAAACTGTCCATAGGTATGAAGGATTTGGTGCGTGGTTCCGCTAGAGCTTCTTGGTGAAGTTTACCCTTTTGGTAATGCTGTTGCCTTGGGTGAATAGCCAATAGTATTACACCACTCAAATCCTTCATCTGTGGAATGAGATTACCTTACCTCTACCACACTCTTCTGCTGTGCTCTGGTTGTTAAAAGGTTCTGGGCAAACTTGGTATACTTTTTTCACAGTATAAAACATATGTATATTGTATATATAAACAATTATATTGAAAAACCGAATGAAGTAGACAATTTCTCGGAAATACAGATGGACAACTTTATTAAATTTTGGTTCAATTATGAATGTATGTACCCTTGCAAAATGGCTAAATGCTGCAAAAATTGTTTTCGTTGGTTTTTGTATTTGCATATAACGGTATATTTTTTGAGTTTGCATTTTTTTCGTTCGTATTTTATGTTCTCACTTAATCTAAAGCACTGTTAGCCAAGATAAGTGTTCGAGATGTCCAATTAGTTTTTATTAAAATTAACAGTTATTGAAAATAAAAGCGTAAGAAATAACGGGTGATTCAGGTTGAGGTTTTTTTTCAATAGTATTATTTAGACTTATCACGGGTGAATCGTATCAAGTTGTTGTGTTCATATTTTTATTCAGTATTTGTTTACATTTCATTATGGAAGGACTTACGCCTGAACAGAGGTTACAAATTATTCAACTTAATTACGAAGATTTACGTTCTCAGAGAATGTGTTTCGAACACTTCGCTCAACTTATGTCAATATAATCGGCCTACTGAGCGTACTATTCGCAACACCATCACCCATTTTGAGACCCAGCATTCATTACTCGACCTAATAGACCGCATTTATCGCCCATTGAAGAAAATATAGCAGCCAGAGTCGATTCGGCGCCACTCGCAACAACTAGGACTGACGAATGCGACGATTTGTCACTCGAACTTCCCAAGCGACATCACTGCGCTCTATGAGCTCTTGAAAGGTTCCAAGAAGAGCCAACGTTTTCGAGCCTAATTTTGTTCAGCGATGAGACCCAGTTCTTGGTCGTACCGCATTCACAATAAGTGAACGGACAAAACGGCTATTAGATGACTTGCCACTGAGGGTATTATGAGTTGTTCCAAAATTAAAGACGAACTATGATTGTAATGAAACTAAGTTTTTTCTCTGTCCGTTTTTTTTTATGTCTCTGACTACACCTAACCCCTGCTGGTCTGAAGACTGTGGTCTTTGCTGATAATTCACTTGCGACCGAACTCACTGCCTTATTGTTGAAATTCTGTCTTCCTTGAACTGCATTCCTGAAAACTTGGATCAGGGCATTGCAGGTGCTACTCGGGGCGACTCATTATCTGCTCACATATCCATGAGGGATATGTGGATTGGCAGGAATCGTAGAAAGAGAGGTGAGGTGGTGAGCTTTTTCATGGATAGGTCGAAGCTATGAGGGTAGTTTTCTAGAAGAGCTCTCCGCCGATCTTAGCTTTAGGCTACCGGGCCACTGTAGTATTTTTCAGTCAGAAGTGGCCGCTATTAAGGTGGTGGTAAACGTAAATGCTGCTACGAAGGGCTGTCTTTCAAGGAGGTGAGAATTAACTCTGACAACATTTTTGCAATACTAGCTTCGAGCTCGCTAACTTCAGGCTCAAAGTAAGTCAAGTAGCGTCGGCCCTCATAATGATCTCTTTAAGCTACTTCATAATCCGATTCGTTTGGGGTCTGGTCTTAGCAGAATTGCTGGCAATTAAATAAAAAGCCGATGATATTGCCAAAAGAGTTATCCCTGTCCTGCTCAATTCAGAATGAGTGGGAGTTGGATCCCCTTTTTCATTCTAGCACTGAACTTAAAAACCTCACGTGCGCAGTTTCTCCGCGACTTCAAGATGCTTTTGGTCTAGAGAAGAGCAAAGGAGATTTATAAAAATACTTACACTTAGCTAAATCTCTCTTGCCGAAATTGCAGAGATTCTTACTTGTGCAATAGGCATTCATGTGTTAAGGCAAAAAATCTTGACGGACGGACTTATGATCGTTCTAAGCTGTCTGAGTGAGATCGCTATTAGGATCGACCTCATAACCTAACCTAAGCAAACTGTCTTCCATTCAGCGCGAACTAAGAAATTCTATTAATGGCAATTGAAATAAAAACTATTCCTCTAAAAGAAGCACCCTTTGTGTGGATAATATACGCTTTGCTTAGTTACGAAAGGTGAAATTTTCAATTTAGTTTAGATTTGACACCGCAATTGGCTTTTCAATTTTGGTTTGTTCTGCTGACAATTTTACTTTATTTCTTCATTTATTTCGAAGCTTTGGCACAGCTAAATGCTAGAATATAATATGTGTTTTCCAATTTGCATAACTTTGTGTATGTGTGTGTGCGTGTATGTGGTTGAAAATAAATGCGTGTTCATTTCATTTTCATTGCGGAATGTCTTTTTCACTCGAAATAAAAATGAATTACTTGGTTTTCGTGATAACTTGGAGAACACACACATACACACATACCGTGTATACATAACGGTCATAAATATTCACATGCGCCTAGTTGGTTTGTCTCAAGCGTGGCAAGTTTATCATGGCGACCATATGTCCCTTATATCGAGTTGAGGTCCGTTCTAGGGTGGGCCCTTGCGGAGCCATATAAATTTAACAAAGTTAAATATAAATATTTTAAATGAAATTTCAGCTGCCTTTTGCAACTTTTTATTGCTTTTTCGAATGGGCATAAATATTTGATTGACTGCAGATGACTAACGTTTGCAAATAGAGAGAACCGCCTTTTGATGTTGCATGGAAGCTGTGATCAAATTCGGCCGGTATGTCATAGATCTCATACCTTTATAAAAGACCGCGTTGTGCCCGTTGTATGCCTTTGAGAATACATGTAATTCATGTCCCCACAAAGAGATAAAAATAACAGATTTCTTGCATAAAAGTAATGCGATGAATGTGTGTGGGCGAAAAAGGAATTTTAAATCTTTTTCTGCAATTTAAAAAAAAAGAACTGTATTTTGATCAATTTAATATAACAATGAATTTAATTGATGGCTTCAGTCACATTTTAAAGCCTGTTTTTACCCTTCATTATGAGACTTTACAGCAGTAGATACATAGTATATAAGGATCTAGCAGCTTAAACAGCATAGTCTTAATGAAAAGAAAATTTAGTCAACTATGTATTGTGGTTTCGAAAAAACACTTTAACAAGCATAGATTTATACTTTGATTCGTTATTGATTCCATAATAGCTCATGAGAAAAATTTTGTTCGGAAAAGTCATTAAATATAAAGCGTAAATATTTATTATGCTGTTTGATTCATCCCATAATCGAGTCTGATATAGAATTAAAAAAATATTTTTTACTTTCAGAGTTTAATTATTCGTGAATATACCCACAATAGCATTCTTTAAAACACAAAATATTTTTAGAGATATTGCTACGAGGTATGACAATTAAGTAATGAGACTGATTCCTTAAAAACCATATATTTGATAATAAACCTACAACTCTGCCATCCCTTTCACAGTAGTCGGCTTGGGCAGTACATTTCCGTAACATTTCTGGAACGCTTCGACTGAGATGTTCGCGAGTACCCTCATCACGGCCGTCTGGATGTCCGTAATCGACTCAAAATGGGTTCATTTGACCACCGATTTTGTTTTAGGAAACAAAAAAAGTCACAGGGTGACATGTCGGGCGAATAAGGCGGTTGTTGCAACAGGGCGGTGTGGCACGGCGCGTTGTCGTGATGAAGGATCAAGTTACGATCGATGTCTAGGCGCACCCTGTTGACTCGTTTTCGCAATCTTTCGAGTACTTGGCAATAGTAGACTTGATTCGCAGTTTTCCCCGGTGGAACGAATTCTTTGTGGATGATTCCACGGCTATCAAAAAAGGCAATAATCATCGTTTTCACCTTCGACTTGCTCATGCAAGCTTTTTTTGGGCGGGGGGCGCGCGAAGACAACCATTGTGTTACAATTTTGGCGTTCGTTTCCGAAGCTATTTCGCCCAATCTGACGCAAAATTTCATCTCGACGCGTTGCTCTTGATTTCGTTTTTTCATTTTCGTGACGAGCACTACAAACACACGTCTACTCAACTTACCGCGGCAGGCGAACTAATGGAGAGGGGAGGGATGCCGGAAAAAGAGAAAGGGAATTTCCAGGTCACAGGTTTACCACAAGCCTGGCAAGAAAATCAGTCTTATTACTTAATTGTCAAACCTCGTATTTTACTGAATTCAACGTGGTTATGTCGGAAGTAAAAGTGGTAACTTTTTTTCAGGTAGGCGCCAATTGGGAAAAAAATACATTTTTGGTTTCAGATCTCTGAAAGCTTTTTGAATTTTCAAGTTATTCTTGTAATCTTGATATACTATAATATATATATGTATTTATATATAGTATAAATAATAAAAAATAGTAAATAATAAAAGATAGTAAAAACATCAATTGCCTTTTTCTTAAGACATTTCAAAGATTATCTAAAATGAATGCCTCTAGACCAGAATACTTTCTTTAGTTTTTTTCCGGATTTTACAAAAGCGTGATAGTTGCTTGAGAAGTGCCTAAAAAACGTGATCCTTTTCCGCTTAATCTATTAAATAAAAAACAAGTGATATTCTCCTGCTATGGAACATATTACGAGTGATTCACGTAAAGGTACTTTTATAATAGCTTTTTTTTGACAGATCACGCGTGAGTCATGTAAGGATGTCATGTTATTTTTTTTAAGTATTTTGAACAACCTTAAAGAATATTTCAACTTTATTACGAAAATTCAAGTTCTGTAAAGAACAAAATACAGCTTGCGGGAGAACTGAAGCCGTTCAACCTCTTCAAGTGATATCGTTTCGCTTTACAGACTCTTAAAAAGTTCCAAGAAGTCCCAACATTTTCGAGCCAAATTTTGCTCAGCGATGAGACCCATTTCTGGCTCAATGGGTGTGTAAACAAGCAAAATTGCTACATTCGGGATCGTTATGGCACCATGATAACCGACTATTTGACGAATGAAAGTTGAAGCTATTGATCTCGGCGATATTTGGTTTCAACAAGACGGCGCCATTTCCCACACATCGCATCGATCAATAGATTTATTGAGAGAACACTTCGGTGAGCAGATAATTTCACGTTCAGCGCGGTTGATTGACTTGAAATTTTTACACTCCTTCTCCATATATTTATTAGATAATAATCGAGATGTATAAGATTTTTATAATACTTTAGTTTATTTGAGCCACTCTGTTTTTATTTTATATTTTTTCACCAAAAAATTTGTTTGGGAATTATAATAACTTATGTATTCTGTCTTCCATTTCATCACAAAAAACGTATTTTTTCTGCCTTAGAAGTTATTGTAACGTTTGAAAATTTAAAGGAGATCTTCATTAAATCCCATAGTCCCAACTTTAAAATTAGTTTGGCAAAAAATTATTTGACTATGCGCGATTTCAAGTTTTTATCTATAGACATTTCTCCATAAAATGGAATAAAAATAGCGATTATAAACATATCCTTCCACTGCCGGCTTTAACGTCCTTCTCAAAAATATAGCTATCGTCCTTATAACGTTTTCATTGCCTGTCGCAATACCTTTCATTTCGAATATTCATAAGCAAATTTCTAGTCATTCGCATTCTCGCCATATTGTAAGTCCAACTATTCGAAACGTTCATTTCTAACTCACTTTGATCTCGCTCTAGTTTGGCGAGCATAAACAATTAAAGTTCTCGTGTCGGCCAAAAACTCAATGCCGCCATTTAGCTTTAATATGATGTTTGATAAACAAATAATCAAATTTAACTTTCATGCATAGGCAATGAGTTGAATGCGCACCCTGACCCCCACTCACCTTGCAACCCAGCCAACAATAGGGCTCCTAATCCACATGGCTTATACACACGCGCTCAAGTCTCCTCAACGAGTTGGCGAATTGCCGTCTGCGCCATTTAGCTCCGCGTGCCTTTCGCTTTGTACAAGTCATGCAACTTGCTGTGACTTTGATCAAAATTCAATGTCTTGCCGGCACACGAACTGCGCTCCTGTCCCCCATAACCGCTAGACATCGTCAGTCGTTAAGGCTGGTGTGCGCTGATTGTGTTTTTGACAAATTCATCGTGCTGCAGAACATGATGCGCTGCATACGTGAATTATTAGCATAAATCTGTTTCATCATTCTTGTTGCATTATGCGCATTGATTACAGAAAAAACGTACAATAAGTCATTTATAAGTTCAGCTCAGTAATCAATAAGTCGTTTCTTGTTTGTTTACTACAGTGGGGTCTGATGCATTGAATTTCACTTAATTCAATTTACGGCATTCATATTTCATTCATATTCCGTTCAATATGTTTAATGGAATGAGTTTCATTTAATTTATTATTTAAATTATCATCAAAATTTATCTTAATTGAGTAAATTAAATTTCATTTAATAGAGGTGGATTTATTATATTTAGAAACGTTGAACCTAAATTAATTCGATACATTTTTTCTTAATTAAACTCAACTCAAATGATGAATAGCTTAATTTAGCTTAAATAAATTCGATTGAATATGATTCAATTCTTAACTTAGTTAAATAACAGTTAATTAATTTTCGCTTAATTGAACTGAAATTATGTCAATTAATTTTTAAATAATACCACATTGCTTAATTAAATTTTTTGGTTAATCGAATTATTTAAATTTAACTTAATTAATCTAGATTTATTTAGAAGCATTGAACCAATACTAATGCCATAAATTATTTCTTAATTGAACTCAACTCAAATAGTTAATAGCTTAATTGAACTTAAATTAATTCAAGTGCACTGAACTGAATTTTTAATTTAATAAAAAAATACTCAATTGACCCAATTTACTTTCAATTATTAAAAACTTTGATTAATCGAAATCTACTCAATTAAATGCAATTTAAATGAATAAAAATTGAACTTTCTATATATGTATGTGACCTGGTCTACGAAAAGGTGTCAAAAACTCAATTTTTTTTATTTTTTTTTTCAATTTTTTTTTTTTTTATTTATATATTTATTTTTTTTTTTTTGACACCTAAGCCGCCTTTTCGTAGACCAGGTCACATATTATTTCTTAATTGAACTCAAATCGATTAGTTAAAAGCTTAATTAAACATAAATTAATTCAATTGAACTTGACTCAATTATTAACTTATGTAAAAGCCACTTAATTAAATTTCGTTTAATTGAACTTAAATTGACTCAATTTACTTAATTAACTCAATTTACTTAATTGAACTTAATTAACACAATTAATCCCACATTGATATTTTGATAAACCGAACTCTACATAATTAAATTTCATTTAATTGAACCACAATTACCTTTAATAGTTGAATGTTTTAATTAAAATGACTTCACTTATTTAGCTTAATTAAAAAATCGCAAATTTAGTTCATTAAACTTGATAATAGTTTCACTTAATTCAACTTACTTAATTTAAATTTTGCTTATCACAAACTTTTCTATTAAATTTCGTTTAATTGAACTGCAATTAATTAAATATTTACTAATAACCTAAGCTCTTTTGAATATCGCTTAATTGAACACATTCAAATTTTTAATGGAACACATTTAATTGTGATAATTGAGTAAACGATTGTGAAATTTCCCATATTTCATTAGTCGTGGACTACTGTATGTATTAAAAAAGAAAATAAAACAGTCGTCCACATATGTAAAGTTAAAGTTTAAGCTCCTTTTTTATCTTTCTTGAAGAAAAATAATAACATACGAGTACAGGCTTCTACCGAAACTTCCAAGTGCTAGAGCAAGCGCTTTATCAGTACAGATATAGAGAGAGATAGTCTGTCTAAATTAGTTGAGGAGATAGTTGAGTGGAATGTCCTCAATTTTGCTAACTAAGGCCAATAATTCAACAACAACTGAGTTTATAAGGAAAATTTCGTGTCTAACTCTTCTAAGTAAGTTGCCATAGATTTTTCTGCCATAAAAAATGCTCTGAGAAAATTGTGAGATCCGAAAAACTGCAGTGAATGGTTTCAGAATCTATTCTAACAATTTCAATACTTAATCAGCTAAGAAAAAGTATATATTTATTTTTAAAAGGCACTCGTAGAAACATAATTTAATTATCTTCACAATAAATTTTGCCTTCATTCTTTCAGGGTAAATACATAACTTTCGCCTCAAACACGAACAAAATTTTTTCGTTATTTTTCTCTAACTGCATGCCTCATTGTTTTCGATGTAAGTATTTTGGGTTTGCTGCTCACAGTTTTCCGACATAAATTTCGGATTTGGTTTTTCCTCTTTAATATCGCACAATTTCTACAGATTTCGCCTTTTTATTTTGCTCATAATGTTTTTTGTTTCGGGTAGCGCTTTCAGTGGGGCGTCGCGGATTTTTGGGTTTTCGCATTTCGAAGGCAATGTACCGTCAATGATTTATGGCTTAGCGCTGCCACATTGATGCAATCGAATATATAACGCTTGGTGTGTGTGTGTGTGTTTGAGTGTTAGTGTTTACGCTGGTTACCCAACCCTTGCAAGCGATCTTGTTTGCAGGCTTTCGGCTCGCAGCTTAAAGCTATTTACTGCCGCAGTACAAATATTTGCTTGAAAATCAGCTAAACGCCAATTCGTATTTATCGCTTAACTGTCGGCTATTTAATTAGCAAATTTCGCTTTCATTCACTTTGCTCACTACTTATAAGAGTATGCACTTTCCTAACACTCTCTCACCCGCTTTTTCTATTCCCCCACCCTACACTCTATTTGACACACATTCGTGTATGTGTGTGTGACTGTGTACTTAGCGTTCAGCTAAGATTTATATGCCGTCAGTGAGTGGCAAATGAAGGTCATCGCTTGTCGTCTTTCCTTTCCTTAAAGCTGCTGTATTCGCTGCAAACGAATGGCAAAGTGCTGCATAAATAAATCTCTCGCTTGCATCTTTTATGCAAAGTGAAGTATATTTCGAGAAAGGGTAAGCAGCAATGTCACGAATATTATTTATAATTCGTTGATGCTGGTTGGTTAGAAATTATCTAATTGAACAAGGCAATATTTCTACTAATGGACTTCGTCCTTTATAATGCGCAGAGAGTTTAAATAATGGGCAATTAGTCACAATTTGGAGAGTAACCGAACTTAAGTACTTTCGCAAACCGCAAAAAAATATGGCAACGGAAATGAGTAGACTTTATTAACTAAGTCTGAGGAGCGATTAAGTCGTTTTGTAGATCTTTATGGCTTTCATTCTAATATGATTTTTTTTGGTTTTCAAAAATAATTTTAAAAGGCGATCAAGTGATTTGTTGCTCCTAAAAGTATGCAGTATAGTTTCATTTGTGAACGAATTAGTTTACAGCTATTCTGTATATCATTCTTCAGCTAATTTTACGATTCCGTCTTTGAGTAGTTTATAACAATACCGTTATAGAGTTTGCTACCGTGTTTATTAAAAGCTTCCAAACGCTTTCAACGATGGCCCGACCATAAAGAAATACGAAAAGCAATAACTTGTCTTAAGAGTAAGAAAGCGGTGGAGCTGATGGATTGCCTGCCGAGCTATTCAAAAATATGATAAAGGGTATGCATAAGCTTCTTTACAGAATATGGTTGGACGAAAGTCCGCAAGCATGCCCGTCGATTGGAATTTAAGTGTGCTCTGTTCAATCAAAAAAGGGAGACCCCACGATCTGCGCCAACTAGCGTGGCATAAGTCTCCTCTACATCGCGTATAAGATTCTATATGCTATTATTACTACTCTATTAGTCACTCACTACTCCCGTCCTGCTATATGGTGCAAAGGCATGGACGATGATAACATATAATGAGTCTGCGTTACGAATTTTCGAGAGAAAGGTTCTGTGGAAGATTTATGGTCTTTTTCTGCTTTGGCAACGGCGAATATCGCAGTCGATGGAACGATGAGCTCTACGAGACATAAGACAATATTGATATAGCTCAGCGAATTAAGAGTCTGCGGCTACGCTGGCTATGTCAAGTCGTCCGAATGGATGAAAACACTTCAGCTCTGAGAGTATTCGACACAATATCCGCCGGGAGAAGCTGAGAAAGACGAAGACCTTTACTTCGTTGGAAAGTCCAGGATGAGAAGGACCTGTCTTGACTGTAACTTCCAATAGTCTCCAAAATCAGTGTCTACACCAATAAAGAAGAAGGAGAAAAGCTTCAAACTTATTTTCTAAAAACAAAAAGAGCTCCATGAATATACTACTACACATCCAAGGCAAAAAATGTAAAAATAACAATCAGTACTATCGTAAACATTCAATAACTTAAGAAACAACTCGTAAACTACAAAATATACAAAACGCAAACACAAAGAGACATTAAAAGTTCACGCGCAACAACAAAAACAACAAGAAAATAATTGTGAGCTTAAAAACTGCATTTGTCTCGACATAACCGTTATTGTGTAGCTACGAGAAAAGTTCAATAAACCCTAAACATACGAAAGTCGTTAAGAAATGCATCGCATCAAGTGCAATAACAGTAAATGCCAGCACAATAAGCGGAAAATTCAAAATTACACGAGCAGCAACAGCACGACGTCAGAACTTACGAACGAAAATAGCGCAGCCAGTAATTTATGCAATGCAGAAGTAAAATATTTACCAAACACGCTGAGAGCTTCATTACATTTA
This sequence comes from Bactrocera correcta, assembly GCA_027475135.1. Lineage (NCBI taxonomy): Eukaryota > Metazoa > Arthropoda > Insecta > Diptera > Tephritidae > Bactrocera > Bactrocera correcta. The sequence continues at coordinate 73,399,242 of CM050327.1, forward strand.
TGCGAACTTATTTCGGGTGAAATTTCCTCGAAAAAGTCCAACAACTATTAGGGGTTTCTAGCTGCAAAATTCTTCTTTAGAGCATGCATTATGCATGAGTTTGTATGGCGAAATCTATATTTTCCACGCGCACGGGACTTCAGAGTCCACGGTAACGGTATGTATTCGAGCCATTTCAACAAGTTTTAATAAAATTTTGTTCAATTAGTGTTTTACTGAGTTTTTCGTTTTTTGCGATGTCGAAATTTGTTGAGCAAAGAATTTGCATTAAATTTTGTTTACAGAATAAATTTTCTGCTGCGGATACGTTGAGGATGGTGCAGAAAGCCTTTGGTGATGAGGTTATGTCTACAAAAAATGTTTACGAGTGGTATAGTGAGTTCCAAGCCGACCGTGAACGTGTCGAGGACGAAGAGCGTCCAGGGCAACCATCAACCTACACCGACGAAGCTCACGTTCAACAAATCAAAGATTTGGTGTTGAAAAACCGTCGATTAACAATTAGGGACCTTGCTGATGAAGTTGGCATATCAAAAGGCTCAGCCAATACCATTTTGCAGGATGTTTTGGGCCTCAAGCACGTCAAATTTCGACTGGTACCGAAAACATTGAATTTTTTTATAAAAAAAGGCGTCGCGTTGAAGGGTGTGAAACGATGCTTTCCGACTACCAGGGTGTCATGAAATCCATTATAACTGGCGACGATACTTGGATCTATGCTTACGACCCCGAAACAATCGATCAATCGAGCGAATATCGTGCCAAAAGAGAGTCGCGACCAAAAAAATCGCGCCAAAGTCGCTCAAAAATCAAGGTCATGTTCACTGTTTTCTTCGATTATCGTGGTGTTGTGCATTATGAAATCCTTCCAACCGGTCAAACAGTCAACAAGGAATATTATTTGAACGTTATGCGTCGTTTGCGTAACGCTATCCGCTTAAAAAGGCCGGAATTGTGGAAAGACAATTTTTGATTTTTACACCTCGATAATGCACCATCCCATACTGCCCTCGTAATTCGTGATCATTTCGCCAAAAACTCAACCCATATCGTTCCGCAACCCCCGTATTCAGCTGATCTGGCGCCGTGCGACTTCTGGCTGTTCACCAAGCTCAAAAGACCGCCCCGGGGACACCGTTTTTATACGATAGAGGAGATTCAAGCTGCAGCGAAGACGGAACTGAAGGCCATCCCGGAAATTGACTACAACCAGTGTTTGGAAGATTAGAAATCCCGTTGGCATAAGTGCATTGCATCGGGTGGGGATTGTGTTGAAGGGGATTTAATTGATTTGGAAGAATAAATAAAGAATTTTCAAGATGAATACAATGTCACCTTAATTCTTGGGCACACATTTTAGGGTTTCCGATGCTTCCTTCTAGGTGTAACAAACTTATTGACAAACCCAATATGACCTGTTCAAGGTATAAATCATTAAGTAAGTAGTGAGATAAAAGATCTCGAGCCGTTAATAACTATATTTTAACTACAGTCGCCAATAATTTAAAAGCTTAAAGAAGAAATATCAACATGTAAAATTCAGAACTAAAACTTAGATTTTCGGAGTAAAAATTTTTAATCATCAACAATTCCCAAAATTTTAAGAAGCTTTTCATATGAGAAATATAGTTGGAATTTTATCATCCCCTGCGGAGATTCCTTGCAATATTTTTTTCAATTTAAGTCAGATGCTCTCTAACATCTGTTTTGATGCTGTGCTGTCAGATATTACTGCCAAATGACTGCTGTCAACTTGCTGTCAAATTGTTGTCAAATAACAGTTAGATGACTAATGTAAGATAATTTGGCTCTGAGATGACTTTCCTCACCAACTTACTATCAGGTAGCTGAGAGATGGATGCTGTCAGATAACTTCTATCAATTGCTTATCAAATAGTTGTCATATAGCTGTCAGATCACTAATGTGAAATGACTGAGTTTTGTAGCTGGAGTGAGATGGGTTTTAGATTACTCTTTTCAATTGTCTGCCATATGGATGTCAGATTGCCATCGGCTGATTGTTGTCGAATGGTTCTCAGTAAAAAGAGAACATTTGGAACAAACTAATTTTCAAATAGTTTTCTCCAGAAATGTTTTTTCTTAGCTACATTATCTAGCAGAAGTTATATGCCATAATACAAAAATTATAGTAAGTCCTTTCGGAAACTATAGGAGACAAAAGACTAAAAACTAAATGTATCACTTTATTCTAAATAAAGATAATAATAGACCCATTCAAGAATAGCAAATATAAAGCGCAAGTCCATTTCTATACAAGCAATTTGCGTCTTGAACAAGGCAAATTTCCAATAGTTTTTAATTGTCAGATTTCTGACAAAAAGTTTTCACTCCAACACTAGTTCGAAATAGACAAAAAACGATCCAATCTTGAATTTCGGATAAAAGCTACTCATTTTGGTTTGACTAAAGGAAATCTAAACCTCAAGCATACACTTTAGATCGTTTTATGAAGTTTAATTTAAAATAAGACAGTCTGCGGCTAGAAATCTGCTAGAGTCCAGTCTGACCTCTAAATGGCTTCATAATTGGTACAAATTTGTACCTTTTCGAGCCAGTCAACTTTCAGGTAGCAATTTCAACTTGCCAACCAGTCTTTATTCAGAAGAATATACAGTATTTCTGTACAAGAAAGTTGTGCATTACCTCTACAAACCACTTAAAATGCAGCAACGTCACGTTCGCGTAACCATAATAACCATAATCGATTTAAACAAACGAAACTGATGACTTACTTGCAAGGAAAATTATATTAAATCTTTGTAATTTTCAATATACAGAACCCCCCGCGATCGCTCTTTGTCATTACACCGCAGGAAAATGGCGTATAACGGTAGCTGCGCGCTGAATATCCTTCCCACAAGTCAACATTAATTTGCGAACTTAAATGAAATGACGGCCCTGCGTGTTTATTTGGCATACTTCTCGGCTTGACTCTGGCAACGACAACACCTCAAGCGCCGCCAGATTCTCCCCACGATTTGCTGCAGTTCATGCGTGATAAATTGCTGACGTTGAGCTTCTCAACTGCCTGATAGCCATGCTCAACGCAAGAGCTCTGGGCAAGTGTGCAGCGACTGAGTGCTTATGTACATACAACAATGTGGCAGCTGCAGCATGAAGAAATCAATGCGTTTCGCGGAAAGTGAACTGTTAGTTCGTAGAATTGATACCGGGTTACAGTTTAAATGACTCTTGCCCAGCTTGTGGCGATTTTCCGAGTCTGTTGTAAGCATAATGATGCAGTCATGTTGCGTGTCCGCGGCAATGTACCATTTGCGCTCGTCATTGCTGTCTGCTTCGTACAAGCCTTACAGACTCCATCGAACGCATTGTTAAAGTGAATTTGTTTTCAACGATTGAGTGATGCAATGTCATGTAGCGTTAAAGTATTAATTAAATGCAATACGAAAAGGAAGACAGCGGAGAAATGCTGTGCGAATATTTTTTTATACTGAAGGAGAAGATAAATTCAGGCAGAAAGTTCGAAAATAATAATTTTTCCTGTTTGCAATTTGTCGCACGTGGCGAAATTCCTATTTTTATATTTACACAAGCGAAATGAGCTGAAACATCTTTGGTCTCAACTTTTGCTGTTTTTATACTTTGAACATTATACATATATATGTATATAATATTAAGTTTGTGACGAGGCTTGTAACACACAGAAGGAAACGCCGGAGACTAAACTTGCTACCTATAGATGGAGTTGGTGCAGGAATATACTGTTCAGAGTTAGGCATAAGGCAAACTTTCAAGTTGCCGGACCACTGCATTATATTTCATGCTAAAATCTTTGCCTTCCGAAAACCGCAGAGCTGGCCTCTAGTGCACTTGTAGGCAATTCCAGAGTTAATATCTACGTAGATAACCAAGTAGAAATCATGGCAGTAACCTCTTATCGTATATCGGCCAGAAGTGTCTTGGGAAGCAGGGTAGCAGTGGAAAATGTTCCCAGAAGTAAGCAACTTCACTTCTACTGGGTACCAGGCCACAAATCGAGGGCAATGAAATAATGGACGTATGGTGTACGGCTAATATCCGAAAACGGTATCAACAGTGGGAAACTCATAAATGTCAATACGAGGATCTCGACAGAAGCATGGTGAAGAAAATCAAAACACGATGGAACGAACTACTTGGATGTAAAACTGCAAAAATCATGGGCAAAACGGTAAATCGGAAGTACATGAAATTGCTTTTGGCAGTCGATAGTAGAGAACATGTTGGGTATTCTAACTAGTCACTGTCTGGTGGTGACACACGCCCGCAAGATGGAGCTGACAGATCGAGAAGACTTGATAAATATTGTCATGTCAGAATTGTCATGATAAGTTTAGACGAGTTGCTATTTCGAGGCACTCTAAAGATATCAACTGATCATTCACAAATATTTGGGTTCTCTTATAATATACATATATATAGTACATAAGCGTTGATAAAGTTTAGAATCGATTCAAGAATGTACTTAATGTTGACATTACACCAATACCTTACTTCTCGCGGAAGATTGTCCCACAGCCTAATACAAACTATATAATTTACTAAGTGGAATCGGTCTTGGTCGGTTCAATGAGAATGTTAGGTTTATATGATGATCGTTTTAAACTCCTAAAAATTTGTGTTCAACTGTTCTTAAACAAAAATTGTAAAAAACTTACCGCTACGAAGCTCTGCTGGGTATTTAAGAAAGTAGAATGTTCAGTTTCGACACGGTCCTGAAATAAAAATAAATATATGTTTACCACTACTATAGAAAGCGAATGTAAAAGGGCATAAATATTAAAAACTCATTTGGAATTGGTAAAACAGTTTTATTGAGCTTTAAAATATGCATGCTCTACCAAAATATTGAATACGCTATTGATCCCAAATTTATGGGGTACAAAGCAGTGATCCAGAAATCGCGACATATTAAATTTGAGGTTTGTTTTGAATGTTTTATATTGAGATATTCTTCCATGTTCAACTATTTTTATAAAAAAAACTGCTTCTTTTATGTGCTTTGGAAACATAGAATCCCGGGAACTCAAAGTTGAACTCCCGAAATCTCGAATTGTTTGTAGTAATCCCGAGTTGGTTCCAAAATAGTGAATTCTCAATCTCGATCTCGAAATTTTCGTAGTCACAGTCGTAGTCCTGATAAACCGAAATAACTGGGGGTACCAATTTTTCGACATAAAAATAGTGAGTTTTTATTACTATGTTTTATTTAGGCATAATTTTCCATATTCAATATATTTTATACCTAAACTAGTATACATTTCGTATGTGCTTTCAAAACATTGGAATACCACGAATCCCAAAATTTCGGGACTCAAAGTTGAATTGCCGAAATCGCGAATTATTTGTTGTATTATGTTCACCCAAAATATTAAATTCCCGAGAGAACTCGATATATCAATGGTTAAAATGGTAATTCCGAAAAAGCGATATCATTAGAGGACCAATTTTTTCGTTACAAAAAATGTAAAATTATTATTATACAAATATAACTTTTTTTAATTTTCTATTTAACTGATGCTATTACCGATTTCGGTATAAAAAAAATATTGAATCCCAGACGAATCCCGAAATTTCGGGATTGAAAGTCGTAATCCCGAAATCCAGAATTGAGTTTTTTTAATTTATTCGCTCCCAAAATATTAGATTTCTGACAGATACCGATATTTCAATGGTTAAAGTTGTAATTACGAAGGCTTGAAATCATTCAGGATGCCAACTTTTTCATACAAAATTGTGAAATTATTTTTAAATATATATAGCTTTTTTAATTTTTCTATTTAACTGGGTATATTACTGATTTTGTTATAAAGAAATATGGAATTCCTGACGAATGTCGAAATTTCGGGATTAAAAGCAGTAATCCCGAAATGACGAAATTATTGGGATCAATAAAATTTTAATTTACGAAGAACGAGAGTTTGGTATTATAACTTAAAATGGGATATTCTTCTAAAAAAATTGATATATGTACATATTTAGATTATTTTCGGGACTCAAAGTAGTAATCCCGAAATGTGAAATTACGAATGTGGGAATTATTAATGATATTTTATTTCATTTTTTTTTTATTTTTTATTTTTTTATTTTTTTTTTTTTTTTATTTTTTTATTTTTTTTTATTTTTTTATTTTGTCAGTTTATTTAGTAAGTAAATTACAAAAATAAACTTAATACTAAGGTGCCAGCACAGAAAGCGCCATCGACCGATATTTTATAAAGGAACATTCGTTCTATAAAATAATAAGCTTCCAAAATATTGAGCAGGCACATCCCGAAATTATGGCATTAATTGTCCCGAAATTGCTTTCAGAAGAAATTTTTTCTAGGAACAAAATATGAAGTTATTTATTATTATACTATGTATATTTATACCCTGAACAGGGTATATTAAGTTTGTCACGATGTTTGTAACACCCAGAAGGAAGCGTCGGAGACCCTATAAAGTATATATATAAATGATCAGTATGTTGAGCTGAGTCGATTTAGCCATGTCCGTCTGTCTGTCCGTCTGTCCGTCTGTCTGTATATATACGAACTAGTCCCTCAGTTTTTAAGATATCCTTTTGAAATTTTGCAGACGTCATTTTCTCTTCAAGAAGCTGCTCATTTGTCGGAACGGCCGAAATCGGACCACTATAGCATATAGCTGCCATATAAACTGAACGATCGATTGACAATGTATCTTCACCAAATTTGGTACATATTGTTTTCTAAAGCAACAATGTAATCTCCGAAGAAATTGTTCAGATCGGTTAACTATAGCATATAGCTGTCATACAAACTGAACGATCGGAATCAAGTTCTTGTATGGACAACTTTCACATTTGACCAGATATATTCACGAAATTTTGGGTAGAGATTATTTTCTACGACAACAAAGTAATCTCCGAAAAAATTGTTCAGATCGGTTAACTATAACATATAGCTGCCATACAAACTGAACGATCGGAATCAAGTTCTTGTATGGACAACTTTCACATTTGACAAAAAATATTCACGAAATTTGGTAGAGTTTATTTTTTTTAAGGTAACAATGTAATCTCTAAAAAACTTGTTCAGAACGGGTTACTATAGCATATAGATTCCATACAAACTGGACACATATGTAGTTACTAACAAAAATGCACCTGTGAAGGGTATTTAGCTTCGGTGCAACCGAAGTTAACGTTTTTTCTTTTTTTATACTTAACTGATTTTTACATAATTTTTCTTAAAATATTGAGTATTTAATGCAGAAATCCCGAAATTCTTCGATGCACTGAATTTGTCTATGCAATGATGTGTTATGTTATGTGTTTAACGCGTTTAACTATTTGAATACCTTTTTTGAGCTAAAATATGTGTATGAGTCCAAAATATTTTATGCCTGATGAATCCCGAATTTTCGGTATTGCAAGTTGTAATCCCGAAATTTGAAAACCCGAAATTATCCGTGTACCAAATATTTCGTTATGAAATATATTGATAAAAACATTTTAAAAATAGAAACAAATTTATAATTGAAAAATTGCTTCATTCGGAGCACAAATTACAAGATTGCCACACAACTTCCTTGGAAAAAATATTTTTTTTGCAGCACTTGACCACAATTCAATATCTGAAGTCGTACATGCATACAACTAAAGTCGCAAAAAGGCGTTTGTAAACTAAAATATTTCCAAGAAAATAATTTCATTTTGAAACTGAAATTTTGCTATTTAAAATACAGTGGAATAAATCTAAATAAAAGCAATATTTTCGTTGGCTTATTTTTGTCTTTTAAAGTAAGTATGCATGTGTGTCTCTGAGGATAAACATTTACATAGATTTCATAAAAAAAATGTTAACTTAATTACCGACTTAATTCTAGTGAAAAAGCACATCATTTACAGATTATGTGAGCTTAAGCGTTTATTGGCAATTAAAATTTTTTCCCTTTGTCGTTAAAACTCGCATGCGATAAACTGATGTGAAATATGGAATGTAGGATTTATAAGCTTTAATTTGGCGCAGTTTTTTCTACATGTAAAGCATGCATAATAACATTGTTTTTGGTTGTAAGGATTTTTTGTCCTTTTGTTTGTATATATAAACTGTTTTTCCCCGTTGTGGTTTGTCACAAAAAAAAATTGGAAATGTAAAACGTTGTGGTAAAAATATGGTTTTTATTTCATGTGTTATTTTAGGATTATCTTTGTTTATCTTCATGTATGAAATATTAAGTCCATCACGAACCGACTCTACGGAATTCCCAGAATAGTTGTAATATAGCTTGTGTAAATTGAATGATTTCACTTTTTATCACAGTTTTGTCATAATTATGTCAATATTGCAGACAGATTTAGCGGGTATTTCAGTTTATAGACCCGAAGTTAGAGCGTTTTTTGTCAATTGATAAAACAAAAAACAATTGCTATTTTCACTATCCGTTTGTTTAATTATATTTGAAATAATATATTTGAATAAAATATATTTAAGTATTTTCATTGAGTTACGTGTGCTTGCCGTAGAGGTGGGGAAGGAATACATACTCGTCGCCATGATTTCTACCCTTGTGTTCATCTGGAAATAAAACCTTTATGGATGCTTGATTCGTACGAATATCACTATGTTATTCGTACTTAAAATAGAGCAAAAAGACGGCTTTGGTTTCTATGGTTATCTCAAAAATAAAGCCCCAATTCTTGATTGATAGCAATGTCTCAGGCCAAACTGAAAAAAGTTTTATTTTATAAAATTGCGGCTACCCAAAAATGAAGGTAGATTTTTATCTTAAATTTTTTAGTGTTTTTTTTTTTTTTAATAAGGATAGGAAGATATTTTTAAGAATATTCAAGCCATGTTTCATGTAAATCAGCTGATAAGACCTTGAGACATTGCGCACATTGTATTGAAAAAATCAGTTTCAAGAAAACCGGTTTAGTTCCAATGACACTTCTTCTACTTGCTCAGATTTCCTAACGCGATGCAGTTTTATATATAAAAAAATGGTTTCTAGCAGTTCTTTAATAATAAATAATATAGTTTCATCTTAAAGGCGCAAAGATATGAAAAAAACTCATCAAACAGAGTTGTCACTGTTCTCCGTTTAATTCTCCGTTTAACAAAGTATGAAGTAGTTTAAGAAAAACGGTTTGAAAAAAGTATAAATTACTGAAGGAATTAAGGCAAACAGTTTCCATTTAAAAAGATAAACTCTTTAATAAAAAAAAAATTATGCTTTCATATTTTGCAGAGAAAACTTTCTTCGCTAAATTATAAACTCATCAGTAGAATACTGGCTATATTCTTAAAAAAAAAAAAACAAAAAAAATGCGCACAAATTCGTTTAAGTCTTAAAATTTAAAGTAAACTTTTGAACAGAAAGCGCAAAGAGAATTGGAAATTTGAAACAGTTAAAAGTCTGCCACAGAGGTTTTTTAAATTTTCTAAGTGTCAGCTTAGCGTTTAAGTTAAATACTCGTAGATGTACAAGTATGTATGTATGTATAGTATATGCTTGTATGCGGTATATCTTAGAATACACGTGACAAACGCAAAGTGGTGAAACTTTCGGTGAAACTTAAAAGTTGCTATTTTACTTGATATTTTGACTAAATGCAAGCAAATGGCCTGGTTTAACAAGTAAAAGTTTTGCGGATATAGTTTTTTTTTTCACAACGGAACTAGAAAAGGACTATGACATTTTACGGGGTTTGTTGGTTTTATGGTTAAAAATAGCTAAGCGAAGCTATAATACTCAGCATGGGTACTACACTTTTTATAGGAAGTATAAGTCTTGCCATAAATTCTGTTACAAAATTTTAAGCATTATGTGTACA
>CM050327.1:73409564-73508855 GCA_027475135.1 Bactrocera correcta
CAATGAATTATTTAAAATTTCGCAAAAACATTGAATTTTATATCTGACTTATAAATATAATCTTTAATTCTGCATTGAATTATTGTTAAACGCCTAAAATCATACTACGCTTTATCGCCAAGTGATTCTAAGTGATTCTGCACTTAAAGCAACTCATTTTGATGCGGGATTCAGACAATTATTTTACAAAATTCACAAATTTCACTTTTCAATATTTGCTTTATTTTAATCACTTTGATTCCTGCCTGGAAGTCACGTTGCAAAGGCCAACCGCAAAACCGCAGCTGTCGCAACTTGTTTGATATTGACTTCTAGGATATCAGTGACACGGAAAGTCGAATTTCCTTAACGGTTGTTGCTTTTGTTGGTTTTGCTTTTAGTTGTTTTTTTTTTTTGTTTCCACTTCTACATTCAGTGGCCTTTCACACAGCTACGCTTTGCCGCCGCAACTTCCGCCTTTCAACGTTAAGGCAAACGTGCGTGCTCGAGTGGCAGCTGCGCGGTGTTGAACGCTTTTCGTGCGCCTACGACAGTTTGCCGCACTTTGCGGCGCCGTGCGAATTTGTCAAAATGGACATACAAAGTGTAAATGTTGCTTTTGTTATTCAAATTAAAGTGGCTTTGTTATTCATTGCTCAAAGTTAAGGAATTAAAGGGTAAAACTTTTCACTTTTACTTCGGTGCTATTTCGCTTGCTTCGCTTACTTCTTACTGTAGTTCTCAACAGGTTTATATTATGTAATTAACTTTAATCTGTAATAATTTTCATACTAAAAAGTTCATAAGAAATTTCCTGAACTGAAGAAAGTATTTGTTGTATAACACTTCGTTTACCGTACAAAAGAAAATTTTGATTTCGATTATAAACAAGATGCATCTTGAGATTTTCTTAGACCCTTTGTGAAAACTACAATATATGATGGTTAAAGGATTATAGTGCTTTCGGAAAGAGCCTAATCTGTTTTTCAGATAGCAGATGAAATAATGAAATGCATTTTTAAAGGTTAAGACGGGTTTTTAATTAGGTGGCAACCTCTTTCAAAAATAAAAAAATAAAGATGAGAAATGAAATCCCTTTTTAAAATTCCTTTCTCTGTCCATTTGTTAATATTTTCACCAAATTCATTTATAAAATTTAAAAAGGTGGCAACTCTCCAAAATGATTTTATACATAGGTGGTAACCTTGTTAAAGAAATGAAATATGAAAAATCTTAGCCCTTCTTTAAATTCCTTTATTTGCATTATTATTAACATTTTCATGAATTTTTTTATAAAATTTAAAACAGGTGGTAACCTCATTTAAAAAAAATTAAGGATCTAAAATCAAAACGCTTCCTAAAACTTCTTTGTTTGCACATTTATTAACTTTTTCAATAAATTCATTTATAAAATTAAAAACAGATGGCAACCTCATTAAAAAAAATTATATATAAAATATCAAAACCCTATTTAAAACTCCTTTATCTGCGTATTTGTTAACATTTTCATGAATTCGTTTATAAAATTTAAAACAGCTGGCAACCTCATTTCAAAAAATGATCAAAAATCAACCTTTTTATTAAAACTCCTTTATCTTCTTCTTTACTGGCGTAGACACCGCTTACGCGATTATAGCCGAGTCAACAACAGCGCGCCAGTCGTTTCTTCTCTTCGCTACGTGGCGCCAATTGGATATTCCAAGCGAGGCCAGGTCCTTCTCTACTTGGTCCTTCCAACGGAGTGGAGGTCTTCCTCTTCCTCTGCTTCCCGCGGCGGGTACTGCGTCGAATACTTTCAGAGCTGGAGTGTTTTCATCCATCCGGACAACATGACCTAGCCAGCGTAGCCGCTGTCTTTTAATTCGCTGAACTATGTCAATGTCGTCGTATATCTCGTACAGCTCATCGTTCCATCGAATGCGATATTCGCCGTGGTCAACGCGCAAAGGACCATAAATCTTTCGCAGAACCTTTCTCTCGAAAACTCGCAACGTCAACTCATCGGTTGTTGTCATCGTCCAAGCCTCTGCACTATATAGGAGGACGGGAATTATGAGAGACTTATAGAGTTTGGTTTTTGTTTGTCGAGAGAGGACTTTGCTTCTCAATTGCCTACTTAGTCCGAAGTAGCACCTGTTGGCAAGAGTTATCCTGCGTTGGATTTCTAGGCTGACATTGTTGGTGGTGTTTACGCTGGTTCCAAGATAGACGAAATTATCTACAACTTCAAAGTTATGACTGTCAACAGTGACGTGAGTGCCAAGTCGCGAGTGCGACGACTGTTTGTTTGATGACAGGAGATATTTCGTCTTGCCCGCGTTCACTGCCAGACCCATTTCTTTTGCTTCCTTGTCCAGTCTGGAGAAAGCAGAACTAACGGCGCGGGTGTTGAGGCCGATGATATCAATATATGCGATATTGAGGAGGCTAATCCCACGGTAGTTGGCGCAGATTGTGGGGTCTCCTTTTTTGTGGATTGGGCATAGCACACTTAAATTCCAATCGTTGGGCATACTTTCGTCCGAACATATTTTGCAAAGAAGCTGATGCATGCACCTTATCAGCTCTTCGCCGCCGTGTTTGAATAGCTCGGCCGGCAATCCATCGGCCCCTGCCGCTTTGTTGTTTTTCAGGCGGGCAATTGCTATTCGAACTTCTTCATGGTCGGGCAATGGAACGTCTGCTCCATCGTCATCGATTGGGGTATCGGGTTCGCTTTCTCCTGGTGTTGTGCGTTCACTGCCATTCAGCAGGCTGGAGAAGTGTTCCCTCCATAATTTAAGTATGCTCTGGGCATCGGTAACTAGATCACCTTTGGGGGTTCTACAAGAAACTCCTTTATCTGCACATTTATTAAAATTGCTATGAATTCCGTTTTAAAAATTCAAACAGGTGGCAACCTCATTAAAAAAATTATAAATAAAAATCTTAAAACTCTTTTACATGCATATTTATTAACATTTTCAATGAATTCCTTTTTAAAATTTAAAACAAATGGCAACTCTCTTTACTGTTTTCTATTTTATGTTATTTCTGTAAAATATCAAGTCAAAGCAACATAAAATGTTAACTTTAGTTGCACAAAAGCTATAATACTTTTCAGAAACACCAAAGATTTCTTGATTTTGATCGGCCAGTTTGCATAAAAGCTATATACTATAGTTGTAGGATCTGAATCTGTGTCTTAGGAAACTACACTATTGTCTTAGGCAATAATCCATGTCAAATTTCTTGAAGTTATCTCGTCAAATGAAAAAGTATTCTACACAAGCACTTTATACCGATCGTTCGGTTTGTAGAGCAGCTTTATTCCACAGTAGTCCGATATCGGCTATTCCGACAAATCAGCAGCTTTTTGAGAAAAAAAGAACGGATGCGAAATTTTGGAACGATATCTCAAAAACTCCTCCATAAGAAAGCTCACTTACCTCCAACGGCTTCTACGCAGTCAAAATTTTCTCGCAGGCAGAGAAAGAGCCGACATATGTATGGATGTAGTTTGGTTTGGCGACTCCATGACGCTGAAGATCCGGTATAAAGGCAAATTGCATGAGGATTTCCAAATTTTCAGACCTCTGTTCATTTTGAAACCCAGATTCTCTGAGTCAAATAGAAAACTTTCGCGGCAATACAACTTTCGGCGATATCTACGAGCACTACATACAAAATGGCAAAAAAAGAAACGAAATTTGGACGCCTAAAACTTTTTGTGGTTTCTTTGAACCATTTTGAGATTTTGTGGCAACTTTTGAGTCAATTTAGGATTCTCTCTCGAATGCAGCTGCTTTGAGACTACTCTGGTTTCTTTATTTGTAATGAACGAAAACTTTTAAAGAACAAAAGTCAAAATGCGACTAAGGAAACTACAAATATGTATGTATACATAAGTACATATGTTTATAATATTTATCTATTGTATATGTATATACATACATACATACATATATGCTTGAATGTGCGTATTTAGTTTGTGGAAATTTCCAGCACACATCACTTTCGCCACATCGCTTGCTGGTTTCCCATTGTAGCCTGGGTATGCTATGTAATATTATGTGTAGGAGTGTGCGTGATATGTGTATGTATGTGTAAAAGTACCGTTGTTGTACCGTAACAAAATGTATATTTGTATTAAAATACTATCTAAATACTTCGCCTTAAGTTGCCGCCATAGTTTCTTCTTAGTTTCAAGTGCTCTGTGGTTAGCGGTTGTACGGGCGCTTACTTTAGCGGATTTCAGAGGAGAGAGACAAGACTGGAATGAGTTTTTAAATCAAACAGTTACTTATGAGTTGCAAACTGCTTAAAATTCATTTCGTGAAGGGCTTCGCTTGGAACATCCACAACATTACAAATAATATAAGTATGTATGTAATTGCTGACAGTCGAGACAAGAAACCTTAAACAATAGCGTACTTATTGTTATTATTTCAGTCAATAATTGAATAAAGCATTTTGAAGTTTTATTAATAATAATTCAACAAAAATTGCTAACTTTACTATGTTCAGTTATATATTTGCTTGTCTCGACTTATTTAATATTAATTCTGCTATCAAAGGAATTGTGTTATATAACCACTTATTGTTTTATAATACCTGCGAAACCCTAAATCTGTCAAAGATAACGTTGGCGCGGTAAATGTCGTTGTGTTGATAATCGTGGAGCTTAATTGAAGTGAAACTTTTGTTAGTTATGTAGTAAGTATGTGCTTATAAAACGCTTACATTGCTAAGCTACATATCATTTCATTAGTTTTCACTCCTTTGATCTGAAGAGAGTAATTCAATTTGCTTTCAGCGCAAAATGTAATTTAACTTCGTAACATGCAAAGCGAACTAAAGTTGATGGCGCTTTTGAAAATTTGTTGTTTTGAGTTGGCGTCAAAATAATAACAATGCGAATGGTTTAGTCTACAGGTAGAGTTGCCATGGGGTGAAAAGTTTTATACATAAAAGTTAGAAAAAATATTAACTTCGACTGCCCGAAGCTATTGTACACTTCATAGGCTATTTATTATAGCATAAAAGTGTATAAATAATTCTTTATTGTAATTTTGATGGTTCAGTTTGTCTGACAGCTACATATTAGGTTGTCAAAAAAGTCTAGCGATATTTTCGCTAGTTGGCGCTGAAAGCGCGTAGTTCTAGTTTTGTTCGTCGCATCGGGTCATGCTATACCTTTTTGGAAAGCTCATTTCACGAGCTAATACGTGTTTGATTGATTGTCGTGTCTTTTAAGTCGTACTACTACAGTACTACTACGATAAAGGCAAAAATGGATCTCAAGCCGCCAATAAAATTTGTGCAGTTTATGGACCCGATACAGTTTCCATTTCCACCGCTCAACGATGGTTTCAACGTTTTCGTTCTGGTGTAGGGGTGGTCGAAGATGCGCCATGCTCCGGAAGGTCTGTCGTCGAAAATTGCGATCATCACTGAATTGATCGAAAGAGACCGGCATAGTAGCAGCCGTAGCATCGGTCAAGAGTTGGGCATGAGTCATCAAAAATTCATTTCAATTTCAATAAAAAAAAAAAATGCAATAAAAATACCTCAAGACTTTTTGACAATCCAATATACAAACAGTTGAACGGAAAGGCAAGCGGGCATGGCTACATCAACTCATCTCGTCAGCCTGATCATTTATAAAGAGTGATCCAAGTAGGAGTACTTTTTAATAGCCACTTTTTTGACAACAGGTCACTTATGAGTCGTGTCAAGCTGTTATGTTGTTTCTATTCAATGTTGTTTGGCATTTCATCATGAAAATATTTAAGATCCAGTCAATATTGTACAACATTCAACCGAATGTGCCACGTCAAGATCTTAAATTGAAAGTTTTGCTCTATGAGCACTTGAAAAGTTCCACGAAGATCCGACGTTTTCGAGCCAGCGATGAGACCCATTTCTGGCTCAATGGGTATTTAAACAAGAACAATTGTCGCATTTGGGACGAAGAGAAACTTGGAGAGTTTCAAGAGCTGTCATTTCGTGCCGGTCGTATCATCGGCCCATATTTCTGCAAAACTAATGCCGATAAGAACGTAAACGCCAATGGCGACTGTTATCATGACATCATAACCGACCATTTAATTTCTGAAATTAAAGCTCATGATCTTGGCGACATTTGGTTTCAATAAAACGGCGCCACTTACCACACATCGCAACAAAAACTGAATGCATTGAGAGAACTCTCTTCGGTGAGCAAATAATTTCACGTTTTAGGCTGGTGGATCGGCCAACAAGATCATGTGGTGTCACACCGTTAGACTCTTTCCTGTAGGGATATGTGAAGTCCAAAGTCTATGCGGACAATCCTGCTTCGGTTCAGGCCTTAAAACAAGACATCACGCGTTTCATTCGCCAGTAACCAGTCGAAAAGATCGAACGAGTCGTCGAAAATTGGACTATGAGAGTTGTTACAGCCAACATTTGAATAAGATAATTAAAAAAAAATAAAATCATCTTTCGAACCATTCCATATTAAATTTGAAGTGCTTTTTTTCTCGAAATGGATCACCACTTAATAAAATGTGGTCACTTTTAAATAATGGGCAGTCCAGCTGTTATTTCTTTTTAGCATACACTCCTAAAAGGGATTAGTGGTCCGTGCGGAACCGTTGTAGATGTGGGCGCAGAGAGCTTCTTTACAAATGAATCCAAGCTCAGGGTGAAGTTTGATGGTGATCTGTTCTAAAAGAATGTAAATTTTTGAATCTGGTCTTGAGCTGTTAGAGCGTTCGCTTAAAGTTCTAGAAACCACAATATCAATTTCATCGATTTTTTTGAGAATCTGGTCATATCGGAATCGCTGGGAACTGTAAGACTGCTGATAATTTTAGAAAGTGCTTTGATGGCCTTTTATCGCCTTTTTTGTTTGATCTGCACTTGGCAAGAGGTTGTTGATGGTAAAAAACTCCGAAGTGAAGTTGAGATGGTTTAATATGTTTTTCGCCTCTTTCTGATTTATTTGTCCTTCGGATCAAAAATCAATCGGTAGAAGACTAGTGTACGGCTTGCTTTTCAAACAGAATCACTCTTTTGTGGTAGTGTCTAAGAATGGCTAAAATTTAAGCCGATATACCTCGGTTTCACGCCTTGGTAATTCATGAAACCATCCGGTATTGAAAGCAATCGCTTGAACAGACGATTCCTCGACATATACTTTAGTGTTCAGTTTACCATCATCAATACTGTTATCTTCACAGTTGTATTTATCCAAGTGTGAGTTCCCGCTTGGAAATTACTCACAAACTTAGCCTAACTTCAGTGAGTGTAAATGTTCCGAGAATCCGACTTAGATAAAATTTATTTCTTCCTCGATAAGTGGTCATGCAATTAAACTATTTTACAAACTTTTCAATTAAAACGTTAAGAACATTTTAATGCACCCTTTTTCACCAGCCACCCCGGGTTTAAAATAATTTGCCTCCAACAACTTTAATTGTTTCAACTTTAAACATAAATTACTTGAATGCTATTAAACAAAGTTATGCGACAGTTTTCGTGTATTAAACTACAATAACAATGACATTTAAAATAAACGCATGAATGACGTGGCAAGAGCCACTTGTCACGCACTCGGCAGTCTCTGTCCATAATAATATAATAAAATATTATTACGCCGCACAACTGGCTGTTGATATTTTGACTGAAAGTTTGTTTGTCATGCATGCGGCAAACGGAATCAAATTACCGACAAAATGAAAGAAGAGGAAGACAAAAATTATGCGAGAAGGGCAAATGTGTGATAGATCTCCAATGGGAATAAATATGCGAACGGCAATGACAGGGCTGACCAAGTGACCAGCCCATCAATTAGTGGCCAGAGCTGACAGATATATACATATATGTATGGCATATATGTATATGTAAAAATATGTATTTATGTATCTACACATATGCAGCCGCAATCACTTTCATATTTTTATAGCGCTGTTGTGGGTATAAAAAATATTTTTGCTTGTTGTTATTTTTGTGTTTTTGGTGAACTGCATAAAAACGCTGCTTCATTTGCCTTGTATACACACACTTCTATATACACAAACATATTTATTGACAAGTGTGTGTGTGCATAAGTTTCAGCTTTTGCCGAACTTTATTATAAGCAAACAAAAAATGTATATTTATGTTTGTTGATATGTGTGTTTTTGTGTATTTGTTTGCAGTCTTTTATTGTGGTTAGCTTACTGGGCAGGTTTTTCTGTCATTTACCCTTGTTTTTGTTGTTGTCGTTGCTCTTGTAGTGGGTGTCTCCATCGCTGTGAAGCTAATTAAAACGGAAAATTATGGCAAAAAGATAACGAAGGCCAAGGCAAACGAAAAAAGAAGGGAAGCATAAAAAAGAAAGTCACGAAAAAATAACAAAATAAATAAACGACGAGTAGTGCGACGCATTTCATACGCTTTATGAGCTTTACAAAGGCACTATAAAAGGTACCCAGTAGGTGAGAGCTGCACTGATAAGATACCACTTAAGCCAGGAAACAAAGCTAAGCGAGTAAACTTGGAAGTTAGAACAAATAAAAAAAAAAAACTTTTAGGTAAAATTATTCCGAGTCTACAAGAAGCACTCCGACATGATTTTTTTTGTTGTTGATTAAGCTAAATTGTTCTCTTTTCTCGCTGTCCTCAGACTTATCGGCATTGTGGTACATCCCTGCTTCATGTCCACTTTCCAAACTAACCAATAGTTGTTGAATATTGTCAAAATCACCAAAAAGTCGGACGTTTAAAAAATTATAACTATTTATCATCTGATCAAATTTGACACGGACTGATATTTTTAAAACAAATCTTTATTATCGTCTTCGTAATAGGCTCCTTGTAAGCCAATAGAAGTATATCAACGCTTAATTCAATTTTTCATATACTTATTATAAGGCTCAGCTGGTATGGCCTTCAGTACCTTCAGCGAGTTTTTTTTTTTTTGAAGATTTCACCGTTCGCTAGATTAATACAGGTATTTCGGTACGAGTCTACCAACGACAAGCTTTATACCCAAAAATTTAACCATTTGATCCTCTGCTATCACTCTGATGCCAACAGGACGACTTTCAAGCACTGTTGCTTTGAGGGTTTACAAGGAATTCGAAAAATCGACTTTTTTTATTGTCTTATTAAATTCTACAACACTTCTAGAATATAGTCTTAAATGTTTAAGTTGATCTGAGAAATAGTTTCCGAGAAACAACCTTGAGAACTTGTGCGCTCGAGGCTAGTTAGGCTAAGTGCGCCGTCTTTAAACGCGTTTTTCTCGAAACTGTGTTTTTGAAGTCGGCTGGCAAGATTTCTCGAGAACTACTTAACCGATCGTCATGAAATTTTACACAGGTCTTTGAGATACAATTCTGAAAGACTTGGACAAAGGATTTTTTTCAATTACAACTATTTGAAAATAAAAAAAATAACCCCAAAATGTTCACTGAAATTTTCATTTTTTTTTTTCTTTTTGTAAAAATGTCTGCCAAAAATCCAATTTTTAATTTTTTTTCCTTCGTCCAAGTTCTAAGTTAAGATTTTAACTAAAACATGTCTTTTGCAGTTTGAAATATTTTCTTCCAAAAGTTTCTGAATTTCTTTGTTAATGGTGTACATTTTTAACAAAAAAAATTTTAACAAACTATTCCATTCTTTATATAAGAAAACAATTAAAAAAAGGCTGTTTTTACGCGAAGAAATTCATGTCACCCCATGGGTGAAGGCTTTGAGTCACTCAAATAGCAGTGACGGCAATAATGTAGACTCCTCAAAATATGTACGTATCATTTTCAAGGATTCAGTAAGATTCAGATTCAGTAAAATTTGAAACCAAAATCGAAGTTTTTTTTTCAATTTTTTAAGTCAGTCCGGGTCAAATTTGATCAGCTGATATGATTACATTACATACATTTTCTCTATTCACAACAAGAATACCTTCGACAAAAAAAATATTTCTCATGTTCCGAGTCGTTATGTGCGATCTTAAGCTTGGGCTTCAGTTTACTGGCTAATTAAATTAATCATTGCTTGACTGATTCGAAAGGACTCACAAGATTTGTTAAAACTTAATGTTGAGGATTTTTCCCAGACTCAGCAGCCAACAAGACTCGAGAACTATACTAGGTTTTGAGTTGAGCCGTCGCCACAGTGCTATGTTCGTTGTCTGATATATTCTCCTTAAATACAAGTATTTGTTCAACCCGAGATAATTTTTGTTATATCAACATAAATGATTTCAAAAGTAGCTTTGCGGAATGTTGCTGAGGTAGCGAACCTTGTTCTAGTTACGAAGAATTATCTGTGGTTTCCCACAATTATCTCTTTCGTATTAGATCGGATTGGCGTTCTCTATATGAATTTATATACTATGCCACCAAGGTTTTACTAAATACCAGCAATCGCGTTAGCTAAGCTATCTACTTAAAAAAGTGATTCCAGTTTTCGAAAATTCAGTCTCCCCTAACAGAATCTCAGCAAAAGATGTACATGAAACGAAAAGCAAGGCTACGAGGCACTCACATTGAGATTGACGAAAGCTATGTCTCCAGTATTTGCGGTAGACGTTCTAACTCCAGAACCTAATATCGGTCGGATCATGGCACAAATAGTTTGCATGCACTTCAAAACAGCAGTTCACATGTTATAAAATCGAAAGACCGAAGTGGCCCACCTGACTCGCACTTCTGCTAGCCAAGCGCACTGAAGTGTGTAGATAAAGTTATCACTAAAGAGCTAGGATTTTCCTACTGTGTTACTTTCCTGTTATGAGCATTTTAACAACAGTTTATTTTTGTTTGCTTATAAACACATATTTACGAATATTTCTTGACGTAAATTCGCTGCTTGCAAGCATTTAATAGACACCACCAACTTATGACTGCATGACATAATAATTTGGCCGCAAAAAATAAGCCTCAATAAATTTTGTGTTCAAATAGAATGGAAACTGAAAGTCATACAAAATGTTGAGCCTTTCGATAAAGAACGAGACACATTTATTGGCTACTCAAACAAATTGTGCATGGCTACTTTGTGTACTTAATAATAATCTGGACTTGATTTGTTACAGTGAATAGTTGGATTCTATGTTATGTGAGTACAATAGCGGACTTAGGGGCGGTATTTCAATTTGAGGGTGTTTTGAGATCATTGTAGAAAAGAGAATGGACAGCCATTAACTGCTTTGTCAACAGGCACTCTGGATTCAATAGAAGCACCTACCATGAGTCGAGAATTGGGTGCATGTAATTGTAGAATGCCCGATGTACTCCGGCATTAGGAACCTGGGTGGTATGGGGAGTAGCTGGACTGATGGACATTTAGATGTGAGCGGTGTGATCTCGACTAGTCGGAATGCCGAACAGTTATGGTCGTTGCGCATGAATTATTAAGGCGGCGAAGGCGTTTAACTGGGAATTAGGTTTAGTTTTTGTGTCAGTGTTGTGTGTATGGGGTTCAAGCCTAGATCACGTGTCCAGAGCGGTATGGAGACTCAACTGGTAGTAGTTTTGGCTACAAAATCTGGTCACAGTCTTAATTTTGATACCGCGGGAAGCAGGAGCACTTGGATTTCACCCCAACCTGCTCGTGGGGACTGACCCCTCGGGCAGTATTATCGTGGTTGTGGGTAAAACTCGAATGAGGGAAGTACTGAAACTTTGCCAGTTGAATGTGGAGTTATATTGAACCCGGGTTCCGAACCCAAAGTACGGCGGAAGTTTTAGATGGGCCTCGCACCGTACCAAGGTGGTTAGTGTGTTTCAGGGCGCTGATCAACGCATTGATAATCCGCTGTGCATTTGAGAGGCGGACGTTGACAGTCTGGATTTTGGACACGAGTTGGAGAGATTGTTTTCTTTGATGTTTTAAACGAGGTTCGGTCAAGAAGCTTAAAAAGAAGCCTTCAAAAAGCACTGGCAAATAACCGACGGAGTTTTTCACTGGAGCTTATGAAGCTGATTCCAAAATTGTAACGATAAAATTCAAAGCTACGGCAGAGAAAGATCTTTCTATCCACGTTCTTTGCTATAAACAAGCCTCAGCCGAATTAAGGTAAGATAAGGATCACCAAGGATACCACGTCACGATGGATATTTATACACACATATATACTTTATAAGGTGTCCAATATTTACTTCTAAGTGTTGCAAAACTCTATTCAGGATATAAAAATTCCATTAATTAGACCAACTTCGTCTATAAACTTGAAAAAAAAAGAATTTGTCATCGTGTCTAAGTTTCTTCGTATTCCAGATTGGCACAAAGAGTTATGCTTTCTCAAATTCTCTAGCTTTGTTTTCTGTAAACTGGCAATTGAAAGAAATATAGAACGCCTCTATTCGCTCCTTTTAGTCCCTTTCTTCTTAGGAAAAAGAAAATTTAATTTTCTTTGCAGCTAATTCCTGAAATCACTGCTCTTTATTTCCTTTGAACAGCAACAACCGGCATATTCTTTGCATTGATCAACTGAACAATGCTGGATAATTTTTTGCCTGCAGCTCAAAGCTGCTTCTTTTAGGAAATTATAGCTTTTGCTAGAAAAATAAGCCAAGTATATTTGTAGGCGTAATGCAGACAAACAAATACAATAAACGAGCAGCTCAGCAAACATGCATAATACATCGTCGACGAGATTAAAACTTCGAGGCAAACAAGTATGAGTCGGTGAAATATACCAACAGTGAATGAAAATATGAGCCTGAACATGATATATAGTATGTATGACATGCAAATAGAGAATAGAAAATAGTGAAAGAGAAAAAGGAAAATGCGCAGAAGTTTAAGCGAGTTAAGGTGATACATATCACTCCCGATATACTCCATGTACGATAGTCGATACACTTCTCTTTCAACAGCTGTACATTATCTATATTTTATAAATTTTCTGTGAGCCGAAGGAAATTATTTCATGTTTAATCGTTTGAATACTTCGGGTAAACCGTTATGTGGAATATTATTACGAGTAAGCCTCTCAAACTTTCAGTCAGTGTTGTCAAGAGATATCGACTGGCATGTTTATCGTTTTTGATCAAGCTCTGAACAGAAGCCTTGGTTATAGAGTAAAATTCTGGATCTGAAATCTTAGAAATTAAAAATGTTTGGATTTGATGACGAAATGTCAATCGAACTATGTAAAGAGTTTCTCTATTTTTTATAGTACGTTAATAAAAAAAGTGTTAAAATGTTGCCACCTGTTCGAAAATTTTAATTTTATTAAATTAAAAGGAGAAACAAATGCTGATCATTTGAGTAACAAATTAAAATAACTTAATAATTTTAATAGCTTAACATTTTAGTAGCGTAGCCACCTATTTTAAATTTTTTTTCAATTGATTAGCATATTACAAAATTTACAATAAACGAAATGAGTTTAAAAAGGTTTGAAGTTGAAAATATTTTTTGAAAAGGGTTGCCACCTGTTTAAAACCTTTTTTGATGAAATTTCAGGAGAAGAAATGCTTAAAATATGGATATCAAACTAACAGGATTAAAGCATGCAAACTTTAACAGTTAAGCAGGGTTGCCACCTATTCTAAACTTTTTATTAAATTTTATGGATGCGTACAATACAATATGGGCGAAAAAAAGGAACGGTGCTTAAGAATGGGTACAGTTGAAAATATTTTTTGCGGAGAGTTGCCATCTGTATGAAAATTTTTTAAAATTAAATTTTTAAGAAAAACAGATGATTGTAAGCATGGGTATTAAACTAAAGAGATTTAAGAAACAGCTGCATATTTTAGTAGCGTTGCCACCTAGATGTTTTATTCGATTACATAGATATGTACACTACAATGGAGGTAGCAAACAAACTGGGTTTAAGCTTGTTTACAGTTTTAATTATTTTTTCGAAAGGGTTGCCAGCTTTTTGAATTTTAATCTTTTAAAAGATAAGAAAAATTAATTCTTTTCTTTAAGCTGTATAGTAAAACTGCTAAAAAATGCTTACAGTTGATTTTTTTTTCAGAAGAGTTGCCACTTTTTAATTTTTTATTTAATATTCGATTTCTTTAAACTTTTTTAAAATCATTATTTTTTTTGAATAGGACAAATGATTTAGGTATATTATTGAATTCGTTTTAATATTTAAAATGTAACAGGCTTGCCACCTGCTTGAAACTTTCAATTTTATAAAATCATCAGGAAAAAGTTACTCTCTGCAATACTAAAGTGATTTAAAGAGTAACAGCTGAATATATTTTAAAGAGGGTTGCCACCTTTTTAAAAATATTATTATTATTAAAAATAGAATTAAATAATTATGTTGAAATATGTGCATCAAACTTAAGAAATCTTATAATCACTACAATATAATCTACTTTTGAGTAGGGTTGCCAGCTGTTGAATATCTATTCATTGATAAATTATAGTAATATAATGTTCTGGGTATGGAAAAAGTACTCATATGAAGTAGTACGGAGGTACTTTATGAAAGTATCTAATATTTTCAGTACGATCAGGATGGTATTATGCAAATATTTCAAATATTGCCAGTTATACATACGTATGTCCGTCCGATAAAACAAAGTTGAAGTTTGGGATTTAGAAATTTTGCAATATTTTTATACTTTCATTTCCATATTTACAACATCAGGATAACCCTTCGATAGCAGTTGCTCAAATGGATATAATAATGGTCTTGAGCAAATCTTTTCTTATCTTGAAAATTTCCATGTAAAGCAATTACTTGAACTTCTACAAATATGCACACGTGATTCTTTAGCCTATTCACTCCAATTATATATATATATATATACACACATATATATATATACATGCACAAATTACTGTACGAAATGGTTTCCACTGCTTGATTCGCCAAATCATTTTTGAATATTTCTAGTGCCTGCGTACGAAAAAAATATGGAGCTCCACAACGCAAATGAAATATTTGCCAATTGGTTGATTGGCAAACTAAGCTACATATGAAAATATTTGAGAAGCAATTTAACGATTGAAATTATTCAACCAGAAAGTTCAATGGAAATTTCGATTACAACCTAAATAATTTTTGACTATATACCAATACCTGTGCGCATATGGAAAGAAGTAAGTTGAAGCTCTCGGAATTTAATAACAAAATGAAGAGTGAACTGAGAGCCGCTGAACTGAATATAAAATAAACTCAACAAAAATGTTAAAAACAACACGTTGAGTTTAGTTCGGGAATAACGGAATATTTCATACGCTTTCAACCTTCGAACATTAAGGCCGGCATTCATTATTGGAAAAGCAGTAGTAGCTCAAAGTGTACGCGAAGACCGAGGAGTGTCTATGCGGGGTCGTTCGCAGGAACTCGGACTGACGTATTGAACGACTTGGCGGATTTTCCGTCGATATCTTAAATTAAAAGCGTACAAAATACAAATTGTGCAAGAACTGAAGCCGACCTTACCACGCGACAAAAGCATATAAAAAGTTACAAGAAAATCCGGTCTTTTTGAGTCAAATTGTGGTCAGCGATGAGGTCCATTTCTGGCTCAATTGGTATGTAAAAAAGCAAAATTGCTGCATTTGGGACGAAGGGCAGCCTGAAGAGATTCAAGAGCTGCAACTTCATCCAGATAAAACAATGGTTTGGTACGGTTTGCGGGCCGGTGGAATCATCGGTACATAGTATTTCTTCAAAAATGATGCCACTTCGGTGAGCAGATAATTTCACGTTTTTTGCTGATCGATTGGCCACCAACATCCTGTGTTATTACGCCATTCGACTTTTTCCTGTAAGCATATGTGCAGGGTTTGTGCTGGAAGTAATAAGACTGAGATGATTTAAAAAAATTTATTGAACCAATCGTTACAACTCCTTAAAAACTTTCAAATTTGGCTCCTTCTGCGGCGATGCAGCGCTGCCAGTGCGATTTGCAAGCATTGAAGGCGGCACAGAAAGCATTCTTCGGAATATCCTTGAGAGCCAAGGTGCATGGTGATGGGAACACCTCTGTAGCCTCAAAATGCTTGCCTTTCATCGGCATAATAAAGTCCCGGGGGCTACATCTGGTCTGTAAGCGTTGGGACGCCTTGGTTAAGTATCTGTTCACAAGAAAGGTGGTGTGAGCTGGGGCGTTGTCATGGTGTAACTTCCAATGAGCTGCGATGTCTCGTCAGACCTGATGGACCCTGAGTTTTAGTCTCTTGAAGACTTCCACGTAAAACTTGGTGTTGACGGCTTGTCCAGGAGGACCAAATTCATGGTGGTCGCGGCGGAAGAAAATCAGTCCTATTACTTTCCGAACAAAGCCTGTAAAGTCTATTCGGACAATCCATTCAACATTTGAAACATAAAGTCTTCTAAAATAAAAGCAAAAGAATGTTTATTCGTATGATAAACTCTTTCCATTAAATTTGAAGTTTCTTTTCAATGAGTCGCGCTGTCGGTAGCTGCTTAAAGGATTTGCCCTTAGCGAATATGGTAAATTGTGAAGAAAGTGCAATTCGAAAAGGTTATGTGTTCTAACTTCCATATAAAAACTGAACAGATTGCTAGCACTTCGTCGAGTCTCGCATAAATCCATCAAGTCGACATATGCTAGGAGTAATTTGACATATTGCAACCGACCTGAACTATTCCTTAATATTGTTCGCAGTACGTTTAATCACTAAAAGAAAACCAATATTTTTTATATTACACCTCACAGGTAAATTGTGCTCATTTTACATGAATTAATTAGGGAAGAATTGCATTACATGCTGTTAATGCTTCATGTTTCTCACGCTGTTTAAGTTAATTAAGTTAGCGGCTTTGACGCAAGTTCACAGCTTGACCCTAATAGCTCTGACAGACGACAGCGCTAATATGCATTACTTGCGCATTTGACCAATGTTAATGCAAATTTGTAAGGCACATTTCTATAAATAATTTATCTTATTCATTCTTATTTCACTTTTTTTTTAAATAAATAAACAAATTTCACTATCAGCTGTCTAAATGCACAAGTCTGCCGTCTGTCACCATAAAATTTCAATGCGCATTAGCGTTGCTTAAGGCGCATTAATTTTGCTCGTCTGTCAGGGCTATAACACAACATCATATTTGATTGAATGGTGACCGAAGGTTGTCAAAAATAATTTTTTGTTTGTATCAGTTTTAACAGAAATAGAAACATTTGCACTTTTTGTGTCATGAAACCGTCATTCTGGTAGTTGAAATACACATCGAATGCTCTTTCTATATTTTTTGGTGTTTCTTTATACTTTTGGATAAGGTTAGGTCGCGGATTTGATCCCAATACTGAAGGTAACAAACAAATCCATGTGAGCACTTACTTGTAAACTCTGGTCCTAAACTAAAATCCTAGAATTGGTTCGTCAGAACCGTATATATCAACGTAACCTTTTGAGCCTGCCACAAATTTTTTAAGGCGGCCATCTCTAGCAAGCTCATAGGCTTTGCTGTTTCCAACGTTTCCGCAGTGACACGCCTCACAAGCAAATCGGAAAACAAAGTAGCGTGGAGCTACTGATAAAGAGCTCAAAACTCCTTGCCCAGTCTTCAGTTACCTATCAGCAAGCTCAAGGGCAGTATTGTAGTACTGCTATCTCCACTTGAAAACCATTTCAGTGGTCTTTTAACCTCACTACCGTCCACCTTTTCTGAAAAGAGTTTAGTTCAAAAGGCGCATTTTTAAATTTAACAGCTTTCTGGTCGTTAATTTAATTCATTTTGAGTGAAGAAACTTTTGTTATTGTGAAAAGAATGGATATAAATGATTTTTGAAAGGAGAAAACAACGACGAGTTGATGACTCGGAGCAATGTTTGGAGATGTTCAAGCCTAATAAACCCAAGGTTTTGTGTCGATATGTGACAGTGGATGAAACATGGATCCATCATTTCACTCCGAAATCCAATCGAAAGTCATTCGAGTGGACTGCGTACGATGAACCGCCACCAAAGCGTGGAAGAGCAAGAGTCGGAATAATTCTTATTGCCTACCTTATGAAAGGAAGGACCATCAACAGCGACTATTACATAGCGCTATTGGACCGTTTGAAGGACGAAATCGCCGAAAAGCGGTCGCGTTTAAAGAAAAAACCAAGACAATGCATCGTACCACAAGTCAGTGAAAGCGATGGACAAAAATCTTATTTCTGTTTATTCATTGAAGTTTTCATTAAGTCAAATTCTATGACAGTTCTAGTCAAGGCAACCAATCTGGTTATAATTTCCTTGTAACAACAATTTATGTCAACGCTTTTGGGAGAAATTTAAAATTGCATTTTAAAATACTGTGTGATTGACAACTCAATTAGTTTGATAACTCAACTAGTTTGACAACTCAATTAGTTTGATAACTTAACTAGATTGACAACTCAACTAGATTGATCACTCAACTAGTTTGACAACTCATTAAGACTGACAAAGTGAAAAGCGCTGCTTAATTTGTAAGCCATTTCCGTTAACAGCTACTTTTATCCCTCACCAGAAATTAGTAAATTTGGTTAAAATGATTTTTAGAGAATCATCGAAAAAATTAAATGTAGAGAGACTATAATCCAGCCAGTCTATCGGAAAATTTTCATTTAACAGATTATGACGAAAGAATATATTTTTATTATTTTTTAATATCTTAGCTTTTTGCATAAGCAAATAAACGGGTTTTCTCCCATTTTGAAGCCTGAAATTATACCGACCTAAATCTACTCGAGCATGTAATTTTTCGGCTAGACACACACGCCTTGTGAGCAAATATTTATGTGAACATATTTATATATTGTGCGTGTATGTATGCAATTGTAAACAAACCCTTGCGTAAAGCAATTTTATTTATCATAATAAATATCGAGCACGTGTTGGCATATTTTTGGTTATGTTCTGTTTTTTTTTTGCTTTTTTGGTTTTAAGCCTTCCCTGTGGCAATAAAAAAAACTTCAAAGCGCACTTTAATCTTTTACCATCCGACCTACTAAAGTAAATCAAAAGTGTTTCTATAATTACATCCAAACATTAAATTATAAAAACTACATACATACATATGTATGAGTGTGTATGGTAAACATGGGAACCAAAAGGGTCAAGCTACTTAACAGAAATTTTGTGCGGTCGCGCAAAAACTTGAAAGGAAATTTTTTTTTTGCAATATGAGGTGGAGATTTAAGCATATTTACTTAAGTTTGGCTGAAACTAAATCTCTTGAGAATCGCAAATAAAAGTTTTTTAAATTTGAATTGAGGAACTGTTTACGGAAGAGGTTGTCCGGCGCATTTTATGTCAAGAGCGGAAGCCGCTCGAACTTTCCAAGCGACATCGCTTCGCTCTATGAGCTCTTGAAGAATATCCGACGTTTTCGAGCCAAATTTGTGTTCAACGATGAGGCCCATTTCCAGCTTAATGGGTACGAGTATGTAAGCAATTGCCGTAATTGGGACGTAAAGCATTCTGAAATGTTTGGTGTGGTTTGTGACACGCTGGAATTATCGATCCATATTTCTTCAAAAATGATATCGGTGAAGACGTAACCGTCAATGCCGACCGTTATTGCGCCATGAAAACCGATACGGACACAGCGCATCAATTGATGGAATTATTGAGAGAACTCTACGGTGAGTCGTTGGCTGATGGTTTAATGCCAAGGCTTTCGCCACCTCATTGAAATTTTGGCAGGCCTGAAGGTACGTTTCCTTCGCGTTAGAATTAATTTGTAGTATTAGATGCAGAATATGATGACTCCATCTCTGAGCTTGTCGGCTTAGGACGCACTATTTCATTAGAGCATTAGTCTAACATCCCCTTGGTCTCGCAACGGAGGCAACCTTGTGACGATTACATACATTTCCATTCGGTGGATACGGGCTTTGAGAAGGGATTTCAAAAACATGAACGCAAAAGAAAAACATAGTAATTTACAATGGAGGGGTTGGTCGGAACCGACCTCAGTGAAAATACACAAGCTTTCGGGTGGAACACTATGAACTAGGCCTAAGAAACCATTCACTGAAAAGGATGATGAACGGTTGAATTGAACTATTGGTGATTTGAAACTATTGGTAAGGTTGACAGCAGGAGCCTGCCAGCTGAAACTAAAGGTAGGGCGGAAAGATGAGGTGGAATCGAGTGCTGTCCTCTCTTTCGACTTATTTGTTAGCATAACTTAATAAAAGGAAATAAAATGCATCACTGCAAAGCTGTGGAATTAAAAAAAGTTTTATGGGTTATGGATTGAAAATAGCGTCGTATTTCCACAAAGCCCCTAGAGATAGCCACATATTTATTAAACAAGAAATCTACCAATGGAACGGGGTCGTAGAAAGTATGGCAACCGAAATACCTTAACCTAAGTCTATCAAAAGTTGAACAGTGAAAGAGAAAGTGACTACATGTTACCACCTCATCTTCCGCCCTGTAACTTTGACAAATTGCGTCCTCCAAATAATTAGGCTCACAGCAGGAGGGCTAAAAGGATAGTGAGCCTTGCTAAGAGCTAGTAGTTCCATGTAAATACCTTTTGTGTTCCACCATGAGTCAGCAGGATTTCAAAAAAAAAAAAAACAAGTAGTCTTTGGTGAGGCCCGTAGATCCAGCCCTCAAGTGCACGACGACGGCAGAACACCTGCTCGTTCCCATTCTAATAGGATTTATGTAAGAGAGTTCTTTCCAGCGAGTTCATCGGCTAATAATAACATGGCTAATATACATTTTAACCGTTATCTTTATGCAGCTACAATGTTACAGTGAAATACAGTAATGTATAAGATATTTGTCCGCAATTTCAACCATTCATCCACCATGTAATCTTCAGAAATTGGTTTATGGGAAATTTTGTTACAACAAAAAATTGTAAATGCGCCTTAGCAAACAGCAGACTTTTCACCGGCGTCTGGCATAACCTCAAAGCGCCAAGATGTAGCAACAACAACAACAATGGAGATGAATTACTACACTTGTCTAACAATGACAATTCCGCTGCTAAGTGGGACTAGCGAAAACACAATAGACATACCCTGAGTATTTATGAAAACCGAGTAGAGCGCTGAGAGTTGTGTCAACACAGCTGGAGTTCCGTTTGATATCCGCTCACTTTGCTCAACTAGTTTGCACAAGCAATTGGCTGTTTGGCTGTTGCAGCAGCTGTCACCCGGTTATTGGTATTTGCATTGTGGTTTAATAAATTCTCGCAAAATCTCATTTGGTTTTTGTGCGACTTATTTAATTGAGTGATAATTGAATAAATTTATCAAATTACAAAACTGTTTTTCCTAGTCTTCCCAACAGGTGCCACTTCGGACTGAGTAGGCAATTGAGAGTAAAGTTCTCTTTGGACGAACAAAGACCAAACTTTACATGTCACACATCATCCTTTATCGACAATAAAGAAGAAGAAGGTATTATTATACTTTATCGCTTGGGTTAACTGACTTTTTCGCTATTTCAAATAGAGGCAAATTCTCAACTACAGATTACAAGCGATTTGAAGTGTTATATTATTCATATTTCCCCAACTCGTTGCAACAAAACTTACATTACTGTCTGGAATATATTAAAAATGTGCCAGTAGAACTTTTCTATTCCCTACTGAACTACTTGTTTTCTTCTATTAACACTACAAATTTTCCTTGGTAAACGCTGCCTTGAACCCCATATCTTGTACAAACACTAGACTAGATTGCCACTGGGGAGAAGCCAGTACTTTACGTAACTTAACCGTTATTATTTTAAGTACGCCGAGTGATTGCCTGCTATGCAGCGACGACAGCTGCAGCTTGCCCGATATTAGATAGATAAATGCGCGAATAAGAAATAAAAGAAATCCAACTAGAAATGAGAAAATATGTATGAAATGAACTCAAGCATTTCCGCCTATGCGACACTTTAGCGAGCAGACACAATCTGCATGCTTCGCTTCAATTCGCTCGTTTTGCGTTGCGATGAAGCCATTGTTGGCATAACGTTAAGCGCCTGAACGTATGCTGCGAATTGCCGCAGAAATCCAAGTAATTCGTTTTAATTTTCAAGCGCATCACTCAATTTGCCCTTAAGTTGTGGCAAATGATAGTCGGCGCTCGGTTTGCATAGGATTTACTAAGGATATTCAACGCTTTTTTTTTCGATTTTTCTCCACTCAAGCACACCTCTCTTATACAAACACCTATAGATTTGTTTATGTGTGTGTGTTGCTGAGCGAAATCTAATGCCTGGCAATTTTTTATCCCAGCTTGCCGTTCTCATGAACAACGCACACTCACTCCAAAGGATTTAGCCTCTGGCCACGTTTTCGCAGATTTTGCAAACTACTGCTTCAGGTGAGGTTTCGCGTCGCAGTTGGGCATTGGAAACGCAAAACAAAGGCCATAAACATAACAATTGCTAAATCTATAGATAAAAGCTGGTGTAATATAGGTATGTGGATATATTGTATGCGTATATATATGTATGTGTAGTGTGATAACTTCGTATAACTTTGAATTGCATTGCAATAACTCCTCTAATGCTTCTTTTTGAAGTATTTTTGTCTAGAATTGAGTAGAATGTAAAGTTTATCGAAGCTAAATTAACTAAAAATAACTAATTTTTAATAAATAAATAATATAACTAATTTATATGAAACCAATGAAAAAAGAGTTTTAAAAATCTACAAAGCGGTCTCTTTTATGACTAAATTCAGCAAATATATTTCTTTGATTATAAATGGTCAAATATTTGTGTTCACTGAAATAAAAAATTTCAATCATAAGCAACTAGTAATTTTGTAATTTGATTACTTTTGGTGTGTATCTTGGATAAATATTTAAAATGATACGCCTCATTGTAGGCAACAAATACTAATTCAATACTACAGTAAGGGTTCACATACTCACTACATCGTAAATCCAAAATTTACAAAGTTGTTATGTGTGAGAATTAAACATGAGTCCAGTTTTAATCTTAGCTCAAAATTTAAAAATGATCATTCGTGTATTTAGACACAAGACAAGATTTTCAATCAACATACTTTAGTTTAAGGGGGAATTCTACTCTAGAATTTTGAAAAATTCGTTTTTTTCATATATGTAAAGCCTAGACTTTCAAAAATATGACCTTGGCAGGATTTTTCAAAATTCTACTTATTTTCGGAGATACAGCCAATTTTATGAGGTGGCGTCCGTAGTCACTAGAATTGTCTCCTAAACTTTAAACGCGTTTTTCTCGAAACTATTATACTTTCTTCCACACGGTACCGGCATTATCTCAAGTTTTGTAGAACCGATTTAGTATTTAAAAAAAATTCAGGAATTTCGAAAACAAAGGAAAAAATGATTTTTATTTTCAGGCAGTCGCCATTTTTCAAATTTTTTTTTTGTTTTTAGTGTTACCGGACTATAACAGCATCCTTACTGATTAAGAATTTCTTTTGATTTTTTTTTTCAGACCACCAGGAGAGTCAGGATCAATGTATCCAAGATGCGCCACTTTTTTTACACCTGTCTCTCTCCCCCCTCTAATTATTTTAATTTTTAATATTTTTTTGTAAAAGTTGTTTCTGTATTCTTAATATATCAATAAAAACACCATAAAAAAATGGATACTAAAAATATTTTTTTTTTTTTAAGTAAAATTCAAAAAAACTGCCCAAAATTTTTTTCTAGAGTAGAAACCCCCTTAACTTCAAAAAGAGGAAATAGTTATTAGAATGTCTTCAATACACCATAAACAACATATTTCACGATGTTCGATCTTTCGATAGATTTTATTGAATAAGGTGGGTGTATTTGATAAGTTATTATAACTGCCCCTAAAAGTAGACAACATCTTGCTCAGAGCTCCGAATTCCTTGAAGCCCAATGAAAATTACATTCCTATATAGCAAAATGTTAAAAAAAAATTTTTTTTGTCAAAATGTTTTTCTCTATTTTTTATGAAATGTTTGTGTAAGGGAATAAAACGAAAATTTCAGCATTTGCTTTAAGAGGTGTTTACAAATAATTTGTACGAAATTAACCTGAGCCTGTCTTAACATTCTAATAAGCATTGACATTCACATATATACTTATATATTATGAGAGCTAAGTCAACACATTTTGGTTAATATTTCACGTATATTGAAATGTATATACCAAAAGGCCTGAACCTTTAGCAAAGGCGACGCCGATAGAAGTCGCAAAAAAATGCCTGACAACCAAAGCCAACTGAATTACAATCAGTTTGTCAGCAATGAATGGAACTAAGTTGAAGAAACAAAATGGTTTTTGACAAAAATAATGTGTTTAACTATGGAAGAACAATAACCTTTGAATTGAGCTTTTATTTCTTTCATCTTTCTATTGTGTAGGAAAAAATAGCTTGAGGGGGAAGCCTGCTTTAGAGGCTTCAAAAAATCGATTTTTTTGAAGATTTTTTCGGAGGGAGAGAAATAATTGATTAAAGCGAAATTTCTAGGGTTTACAATTATATATTTTAACATTATTCACAAATTTTTTTAATACGAAATCTTTGATATTCTGCCATTGGGAAGCAATTGCCCGATGGATGTCGCATGTGCGGGCAGGATGCAGGTCGCAATTTCTAACGAAAGCAAAAAATTCAAAAATATTCATAATTTTTAATAATTTATCTTTTAGTCAAATAAAGAAAATTCCAAAAAAAGTATTAAATTTTAAAAAAAGTTTTAAAAGTTGAAAAAAGTGGTTTTGGCCAAAAAAATTTTACTTTATGTTGTTTAAAAATATGTTCAAACTTTTTTAGTTTTTTAGTTTTTTTTTTAGTTTAAATAGAAGATAATTTAATTCTAAAGATAATAAATTTTTCCCCAATTCCAAACGACGTTTAGTTTGCTTTTCTATCCCGCCCTCCAAATAAAAACCAAATCGTAAAAATGAAAAACCGAGAAATCGCGCGTCAAAGTTTTCGCTTTTTGCCCAAGGACTAATATAGTAAAGTATATCTGCTTGATGCTCGGTCACTATTTCCCTCCTAGCTTCGACAGTATTTCCAATTCCCATTTATAACTTTGCGGACATATTCTTAGATAATTTTTAAAGAGATTTAAGCAAAAAAAAATCGAATTTTTGAAGCTTCTAAATCAGGCTCCCCCCTTATGGGCTTGAATCGGTTTACGGATTTAAAAAAATCCATTTTTTTATTGTCTTATTAAATTCTACAACACCTTTAGAATATTGTCCCAAATTTTCAAATTTCCGAATAAAAGTTGCGAAGATACAGCCTTGAGAACTTGTGCGCTCGAAGCTAGCTGGGCTAAGTGCGCCGTCTTTAAAAGCGATTTTCTCGAAACTGTGTTTTTGAAATCGGTTAGCAAGATTTCTCAAGAACTACTTAACCGATCTTCATGAAATTTTACACAGGTCTCTGAGATACAATTCTGGAAGACTTGGACGAAGGACTTTTTTCTATTACAACTATTTGAAAAAAATAAAAATTTCGCGAAATTTTAACTTTTTGTCCAAGCACTAAGTTAAGGTTTCAAGTAAAACAGATATCTTATATACTTTAGTTGATCCTTTAAGGAGTTATCCTGCCAATGTGCGGCACATTTTTTCCGAGAAGTATTTTTTCCGAAAATTTCTAATTTTCATATTTCATTTTTTAAATGAAAAAAAAATTATTTTTTACCCCTTAAATGGCAATATTATGACTAATAACTTGATTTTGAACACTTTTATCAATTTGGCAAAAAAAAAAACCGAAACATTTTTTTTCGAAACATTTTATGCTACCAATAACAATATTAATTAGCTAGTTAGATGCATACTCATATGAGGGTAAAACAGTCTTTTCAAGGAAACCGCAAATGGGTTAAAAAACTTTTTTTTCAGAGGTTTATATTTCTTGATACGAAATGTTTTCCGAAAACATTGCTAAATTCTGGGTAGCCACAATGTACTTTACTTTCTTTAATGTTCTACTACGCTTAGCTTCCACAGCCAAACATTTCTTTCAGAGCTTTGTTTCCCTCTCACCGGAAAAATCACTAACAAAAAATTACTTTTGTCTCCTAAACATACACATTAACTTAATTAATTAAGCTGACTATTTTCAAACAAAAACGGAAGCTTTTCAGGTAAGCTTTTCTGGTAAACAGTTGAATACATAAATGACCGAGTGCTAGTTACACCAGTTGCACCCCCAGGAAGTATGAACACACTGGAAACTCATCAAGGGCACCACGAATGTGTGTAACAAGCACACACACACACACATAAATCAAATATTTGTGTACACAATGTAAAGAAAATGAGTGAATATTGTTGAAATGAAGAGGCGACAAAAACGCTGAAAAGGCCGAGAGGGGAAAATGTGTCGGGCGGTTTGGTGCTTTGAGCTTGATTTACACACTCACACACATACAAAGCTGCGCATATTGCTCAAAGGGGTAGGTATATATATATAAAATTAATTAAGTTGGCCAATTGACTTACCGAAATTGCGAATGCCAGCAGAATACCTTTACACAGCGCTCGTCACACTTACACACATGCGTGGCGAATTGCAACAAAACGAAAATCAGACACTGAAATGAAGAAAATGAAGAGAAAAAAACTGTATATGTACTTACAAAAACAAAAAAAAAATTAATTATTGTGCATACACACACATAGAAGGCTGCAAATAACAGTGCCAACAGCTGTGCTCATAAGCTCAAAGGCTAAGTGAATTAAACGGAAACAAGCGCTTTGCTTGTGCGTCGTTGGTTTTATTTGCATAGATGATTCTTTAGTGCTCCATTGTTTATATATTGTATTTTCTTGCTGAAATTGATAAATAAGCATTGCCACCTGTTCGTAAATTACGCTGTCGTCTGCACTCATAAGCCAATTGCGTAGTAAATGTCATAAAAGCAACATAAATCGCCTGCTATTTTTTGCTTTTAATTAGGTCTTTTGAGCTTGAGCTTTGTTTCGCAGATGTTGACAAGCGAGTACCTTTTATGATCGATATGTAACGGCATTCATCAGCATAATTTTGACTTTGCTTTGCATTTGTATTAAGAGTTGAGTTTTTGAAACAAAAGAGTAATTTTATTTGTATTTCCGCTTTAAGTAGTCTTTAACAGTACCGTTATCGGGGTTGTCTTCCGATTTCATCCATTTTTACACAGACAGTAGAAATTTTCATAAGATTTTCATACAGCAATTTTGGCTGTTGTAGCTTTAGTGGTTTAGGTGATGTGTTCTTTAGCCTTATTAGAGGGAGGAGCCACGCCCACTTACTTACTTTTGTTCACACAACGCCATTAACCGAATAAGTGATACGTAGTTCAACTATGTTGAATAAAAAAGACAAATTTTGCCAAAAAATAAATGTTTACTTTGTTAGGCCGGGGACTTTTCAATTGACCTGTTATTCTATAGCATCAATCATCTCGTACTTATCTGCCCAGATAACCCCACAAAACGCCAGCAAACGACTGGTGCTAAATCACTAAATTTTAGAGGCCACTCCGAAGGCTCTTCACACAAGATAATGTGCCTACCTAAAGTTTCCTTCAATAAATTAATTATTTCATTGGTTGTGTGGTATATAGCGCCGTATTGTTGAAACTAAAGGGTATCAACTTCCCCTAATTCAGTCACGGAAGGGTCATTAGCCATGGCATATAGGATTATCCAATGACTGTAACATTATGGTTTGCTTCATTTTTGAAGAAATATGGACCAATGATATGCTCTGTTCATAAATCGAGGAACAGCTGTTAAAAAGACCAACTCCGAAAAAAGTATTGTCTCATTGAAAACGGTTTACGGGTTTCAATAAAAAATTTTTTTTCGTACTAAATTCTACAACACCTCTCGAATACTGTCCTAAATTTTCAAGTCGATCGTAGCAAATGAATGAAGAAATGTACCTACAATGTCTGTCGCAAAAGAAACAGGACTGTTAAAAAAAAAACAACAAAAAATTAATATTTTTCAAAAGTTAAAATTTTTTATTCAAAGTAGTTTCCTTGTGCTTCGATACAGCGTTTAGCCCGGTCAGTTAGCATTTCAAGTGAGTGTTTTTTCTTGCGAATATCGGTCCTCGCCTTTTGGATAGCTGAAATGTTCTGAAACCAGTGTCCTTTCATGGTCAAATGAAGTTTTCCAAATAGATAAGAATCACAGAGTGCCAGATCAGGTAAGTAGGGTGAGTGATTAATGGTTAATATGGCGTTTTTTGTCAAAAAATCGGTGACAAGCGTCGACCGATGACACGGCGCATTATCGTGCAACAGGCGCCAGGACCCTGCCTCACGCTATTGTGGTCGAGCACGACGAATGCGTGACAAAAGACGCTTCATAACACCAAGGTAAAACACAGCATTAATCGTTTGGCCAGGTGGGAAGAATTTTCGGTGTACAATACTCTCGGAATCGTTTTGTTTTTTCAATGTTGTTTTGGGTAATCACTGATTTTGGTCGGCCCGTTCTTTGAATCTCTTAAGCCACTCATACACATTGCTACGGGATAGGCACTGATCACCATAAACTTTTTTCATCATTTGAAATGTTTCAGTAAACGTTTTCGCAAGTTTAAAACAAAATTTAATATTTGCTCTTTGTTCAAAATGCATTTTACGAACGATGACCAAAAGCTCCTGTCACTTTTTGATCGCTAACATCGATTGTAGTTATACAATTGTCTTAAAATTTTTACGAAATGTCAACAAGAGATCAAATTTTTATTTCATATAACCACAAATAGGTGGCGCCACTTGAAACAGTTATATTTGAAAAGTTCGGTTTCTTTTGCGACAGACCTTGTATTTCTCGAGAACTACTCAACCGATCTTCATGAACTTTAGGTGATCCTGTGGTGAGTTATTCTATCAACGCAGGCGCAATGCCCGAGTTTAAAATATTTTTTTCCAAAATTTTTAGAATTTCTTTGTTAATTATGTATGTTTGTAACAATTAAAAATTCTTATAAATTACTTTTTAAATTTATAAGAAAAAAAGTTGTTGAAAAAGTTTTTTTTTTTACTCGAGGAAACCCATGTAACCCCTTAATATCGACAACATTGAAAAACTTAAAGAAATGTGCTAAAAATCGTCGTCAAAGGGCTATCAGAAGATCTGAACCCATACTATGAACCGCCTCAGCTATTTTAGTAAGTTAATGTTTTGGATATGAAGCATGTCAATGCTAGACTCATACCAAAGACACTCAAAATCTACCATGATTTTGCCCAACTTTTTGGCCAAACACGAAACGAGAAATTCGCTCAGCCACCGTCTTCAGTAGATTTTGTGCTCTTTGACATTTATCTGTTTTCGAAACTGTAAAAGCCGCTTCACCAAACAAATAAAAAATGGTATAATACATATTTATTCCCAGCGTTTATCTACTTATCATTGATAATTATATATGTCTTTGTTGGTTCTCTAGAAGATTAGCTGGAATTAATATCACATACACTGGGTTAAACGACTCCTTTTGAATTAAATTTCATATCCCATCTGTTTAATCCGCACAGCACACATACATATAAACATACATACCCAACATAATACATAATACATTGTCATTTTAATTTTAAACGCTGAGCTCCCATCTTTTAATTTATTCCGCTGAAAACTCTCTTTGTGCTCGTACGCATGTGGTATCTAAAAACGTTTTTCCCTCGACCATTTAGAAGAGCAACAAATTCGCGGATTAAATTACGCATATGTGAAAAAAATATCATAAATCATCTCGGCAATTAGCGAGTGAGTATCTTTCGCTTGCAAAATTTTATTTTATGTTTTTAATCCCCAAGCGGTTTTTAGGTCTATTACCACTTCCACAGTTTTCCAGTTTTCTTTTTTGGCAATTGTTTGGCATAATTAGCTGACAAAATTTAAACCCAACGAGTTGGGCAATGTTTGTGTGCTCATTTATGTATTTGCGTAGTTGGAAATGAGTGTATCAAAAATATTTTCTACATTTAACAGTTAATCTATGGCTTAAGTGCGTAGGCACATTTTTTTTTTTTTAATGTTTAATGTTTATTCTAATTACCACTGACCTTCAAATTGTCATTTTCATATTTCATCATTTATGATGGATTATTGTATTAAGTCTGATGGATTCTAGAATTTGGTTTGTTCATGTTTTTCAAGCATTTTTATTTTTTTATTATAATTAATTACTTTGCCCTTTATATTAAAGGGTTTGGCAACCCAATTGTTACAATATGGCAACTCACAGCTTTACATACTCAGAATGTTTTGACATACGTGTGCTTTTTGTGTACAGTAACTTAAAATATTCAACTCGACCAAAAAGTGGGCATAAATCACAGGTCTTATTAGTTTTTCGAGAGCTTTATTCAAGTTTGCCTACTGGAATTTGGTATATTTTCATAAATCAAAGAAACTAACCTGGATTAGCTTGTGATGTATTACGACGCCCGACCAGAAGGATTTGAGAATCAACAGTTTTATTCACATTAGAACATTTTTTCTGTCAATAAAATTAATTAACAGCTGGGAGTGGAAATTTATATCAAACTAGCTGACTCCGCAGTCATTGTCCTGCGTGAAATTACGTGTTTTGAAATGAAAAAAAAAAGTTGAATTTATTATTTCATTTTCCTGCGTGAAATTACGTGTTTTGAAATGAAAAAAAAAGTTGAATTTATTATTTCATTATTTTTTTTTTTTTCAATGTAACGCAGCTTGATAAACAACATTTTTTGGTTTCTGTTCCGGTGTACAGAAAGGCTGATTTTCCAACATGAAAAACATGGCATTTGCAGATTTGTAGCGACTATGCTTGTGTTCTGTTGATTATCATCGCAAATGCAATTTCCACTGGAAACAGAATACGTTTGAACTGAAACGGCAAATCGTTAGAACTCAAAGGAATTCGTAGAATCAAGCATTCTGCCGCCTTGTAT
Organism: Bactrocera correcta; assembly: GCA_027475135.1. NCBI lineage: Eukaryota > Metazoa > Arthropoda > Insecta > Diptera > Tephritidae > Bactrocera > Bactrocera correcta. The sequence goes on from CM050327.1 coordinate 73,440,309, forward strand.
TTTTGAAAGCCGGTAAAAAACGACAAATTTTACCGATTCAAAGAATTGAAAAAAAAAAACAAAAAAAAATGTATGAAAAAAAGTTACTTTTTGGTATTGTATAATTTTCCGACTTTTCCTCACTAAAAGCACATAGTTTTTTTATTTCTCAATCTTCCCTGAACCACAGCAAACAACCTCTGAAAATTTCATCAAGATTGGTTCAGCGTTCTCGAGCACTAGCGTTACTAACAAACAAACATTCATTTGTTTGTATGGGAGCAAGAAAAGGGCTACTTGTAAGGGATTTCCGGCAATTATTCGAATTTTTCTCGACGTAAAACCCATTTTTGAACTTCAACAAACATTTAAAAAACAAGAATCGACCAAATTTATCCAGGCGTTGTTGAGTTATGCGCTTGGCAACACATTTTGCGATTCGTTTTTATATGTTATATAAGTAGATAGTTGTCTTTAGAAATGGCTGTCATCCTTCAATTTAAATAACAGTTCTCGAAGCATATTTCTTGGTTGCAAATATTTTCAATCATTTCATTATTCGTTTGGTCTCAAATATAAAATTTGTAAACCCTTCATTTGTAGAAAGACTAGAAAATCTCGACAGAGAACTTAGTAAAACTATAACAATGGTAAGTTTTGAAATTTAAACAGTGGCTTGGCTTTTATTGATTTATTCATCTCCTGCATTACATTTGTTTATCTCAAAGTAGATAAACGTACAACCATGCAAAGGAAAATTTCTAATAAAATTAAAATAAATTTTACACACCACAAAAAATGGTTGTAAAAAAAACGAAAAAGCCGATTTTTCCCTAAAAACATTGCTTTCACAGATATATGCTTTCATACAGTACGCCATGCCGTATGAGAAACATAGAATAACAAATCACTTGTACGAATGCTCAGTACATTTGGGCCATAACTTTAATTGTGTATAATGATTGAACGGTTTTTCTGAAAAAAAATTGTTGAGACATGTTTTGTGGAGTTAAAATTTTTTATAAAAATATAGATTTTCCAAAGTTGTAGGTATACTTACTTTGTGGCCAAATAATTTGACGCAAAATATCAAAAAATGTTCTATGTATACTCGTACATGGGAAAAATAAAATGATTTAGGCACGGTTAACTATATGTGACCTGGTCTACGAAAAGGGGGCTTAGGTGTAAAAAAAAAAAATAAAAATAAAATAAAATTAAAAAAAAAAAATAAAAAAAAAAAATTGATTTTTTGACACCTTAGCCCCCTTTTCGTAGACCAGGTCACATATATTGAAAATGAAGAGCTTGTTAATATTGTATTCTTGTTTTTAAGGAAAAATCAGAGATCTCAAGAAATCAACTTCTGCAATAACAGACACTCTAAAGTATATACTATATATATGAACATTAAGGGGGTATTCTGGTCTAGACGCATGAATTTTAGGCATTTTTTAAACTAAAATAAAAAAAATGAAAAACATTTTTAGTATCCATTTTTTACATGTTTTTTTTATTGAAATTTTAATAATATAAAAAACAAAATTGCAAGAAAAAAAGCCAAAATTCTGCGAGATACGGGCCGGTGGAGTGGGGGCTTTTAAAAAAAACGGTGCCCAGGACGCATTTCAACCCTTGTAGAGATCTAAAACACAAAACACATGAAGATTCTTCATTAGTAGTAAAGTATGCCACCAGTATACTTACTTGGTACAGCATACGTATGAGATCGAAAAAATAAAAATCACTGATTTTCACACTAGTTATAAATTGTATTAATTTTTGTTAAACAATTGAATATGTACAAGTATGAACGGTTTTTTTTTGTTTTCTGTAAAACACACTGCTGAACACGGTTGACGAACTCGGTGCTTCACGTCACTCCCGTCACTTGGTGATTTTATATAATATAAAACAGAAAATTGCGGTGATTTTTGCAGTCAATAAAATGAAAAAAAACTGAGTATCACGCACGACTACTTTGCTTCACGGATGAAAATGGTAAGAGCCCAATCCCGGTCGGATCAATCCCTTTTGATGGTTAGGGTGGTGAATATGAGCTGATTACGAGTCGTCTCGTTGATAGTCGTGTGGTTGTTATGTTATAGTAATGATCGGTGTTAAGTACTGTGTTTGGTGCGAGTGTGTGTATTGGTGTATGCTGTGAACTGTTGTGTGATGAGGTGTTGTGACGTGACGTGATGTGATGTGTGATGATGCGATGTGTGATGATGCGATGTGGGATGTTGCAGAACGTACATAGCTCATGTGAACAATTAGTAAGAATGTCGTTAACGGATTGACCATTTTCAAAAAAAAAAAATAATAAATAAATAACAAAATGGCGCCGACTTGAAAAAAACTTTTTTTTTTGACCCGATGTTTTCGACCTTTTTGAATTTTTTAAAAATAGTTCAAATCAAATTTTTTGGAAATACAAGACAGACGCGATGTATAAAGAAGATACATATATACCAAACTTCAAAGGAATCGGTTCAGTAGAGCTGGAGATATCATGTAAACCACCTCAAAAAAAATAGTTTCGAGAAAAATGTGTTTAAAGTTTAGGAGACAATTCTAGTGAATATGGACGCCACGTCACAAAATCGGCTGTATCTCCGAAAATAAGTCAAATTTTAAAAAATCCTTCCAAGGTCATATTTTCGAAAGTCTAAACTTTCGATTTTTTTTAATCCTAGAACAGAATACCCACTTAAGTTATATGTACTAATTATACGAAATAACACACATTTGTATGGCACATTAGTAGTATATTGTATACCCAAAAATTTACGCTGAAACCGTTTATATTTCACATTTCCAAAATGAAATAATTGCCTTAATATGATTCTTGGTTTTTAAGCTCATTATCGTTAGTCAAACATGCATGCAGCAAAGTATCAACAATGCACTTATACAAATATATATTCATATGCGGCATATAATAAGACATGAAGCGGAGAATTTGTTTGAAATGAGAGGATTAAGAAGCTGTTTAACTGTAACCTCTTTGAAAGTGAAATAAATTTATTGTCTTTCCGGCAAGAAATTTAATTTCCAGTTATTTAGGTTAGAACTTAAGGTTGACACACGTATTAAAGGTAATGCAGTATCTTTCCAGGCTCATATACTATAGATCTACAATGCGCTTTGAGCCTACCATAAATTTGTTGTTCGTCGAAAATGTTTCTACCCAGAGGTTTCAACTTCTGTCTGGTTAAAGCTGAACAATTACGAAGAAAGTTTCTATATGATTCCATCTCGCCTTCTTCCTTACACTTTTAGCAGTTTGCTTCTGGCTAGATAGGCGATCTCCCGTAACGTGACATATTGTTGTTGTTGTAGCGGCAGATAATTCTGCCGAGTTGACAGCACTTTCGCGGATTAATAATTCGAGTCCATTCCGGTTATGTGGACTCGATTATCGTGGGAACGAATGATTCAGAACAGCTTTCAAGGCGAGGAGATGAAACTTGCTACTTCAGAGGACTGCTTGCGTTTCACTTTAGGTCAGAAGGAGCTACCAAGTTGATATTTCTCAAAGTCACTGCAGGTCTATAGATTGAGAGAGGGAACGCAAGACTACCGACTTGTTGCCAATCTGATGGAATTGCGGTAAGGGTGCCGTCTTTCTTAAACCTTCTCATCGGCTTTCTCCAGCGATTCTGCTTTAACCCAGCACCATAACTAAGTCGGAAGCCGGAGCCGTAACTAAGCTTCGATGCAGCCGGGAAAAAGTTGACTGTACCTCTTCTCCAGCAGCTTCGTCCACAGACATATTTATCTGAGGTATATGCGCAAAGAAAGAACCGTCCGTAAGGCTTTCGCGAAGCAGTCATTCAAGCTGCCAGTGATACTGATGTACCGAGTCACTCACATACTTGTGTCTTATAGCAGCTTTCGTCGCTATGCATCTTCTAGCTTTGACCACAGGTCCTATGTGTACACTGGCATTCAGTGCTATTGCTGGTATTGCCCTTAATGCAATACGGATGCCAATGAAGTTTGCTCTTTCAATAAGTTTTTTTTTTCGGTTCATAGCGCTTCTCTTCCTACAACAACCACCAAATAATTGCTTATTACTTCTATCAATTAAAAAAAAAAAAACAATTCGTGTGTTACTCTGTATTTGTTGTTTTTTTGCTGTATTTGCTGTTTTTACGTATTTTGAGTATCGTTAAAGTTTCGGAACTGTTAGAAATGAAAAGCAAACAAATCTTTTCACAAGAACGCTGACCAACAACAGTACAACTACAATTACTCCGTTTAAAAATATCATATGTAGAAGAGCATGAGTATTTCCGTCATCTCGAGGCAGTGGTATTCCTCGTAACTTGAAACCACTGCATAGAAACATTTGTATATTTATCCAACAAAATACATACACACATACATATATGACGTATATGTAAAAATAGATAATATTTCCCAAATACTAGCAAGGTCATGCCGAGACAGCCACAATAAACCACTGAATATAAAGTAAGTATGTACTATATGTAACAAAATATATAACCTATATATAGAAGTATATATGAAAGCAGCAGTTGTGATATATACAAGCAAATACACGTGTTCATCCATTAAAATGAATTCTGTGGCAGTTGGTTTAGTGATTTTGCACATGAGGAAAAGTTTCCGACGGCTTCAGATTTGTTTGAAACTGCAACCACAATTGTGGCTCAAAAATGCTTTTATTTGCTTGCCATTTAAAGTTGTTTTTGCAATATAGTATATGAAGTTGTTGTTGCAGTGTGTTTAATTTAAATTTTGCCAGAAAAGATGTATGCAATTTTAAGCGCTTGTTCTTGCTGAAAATTAGGCACATAACAATGAGGAAGAGGAAGAAAAGATTGTGGTACAACTAGTGAAAAGTATTTTAGGGTAGATCAGATTAAATTTATGCACATATATTAGAGCTGGTGGTAAGCTGACTGCGAAAACTCAACTTAGCTCACTAAAGCATTTTGAGCTTACCGAAGGTGAACGCACTATATTTACATTAAATTATTTACTAAAATATAACGAAATATGCAGAAATATTAGTGGGGTCAATAACCATTAGTCAGGTCACTTACCCTTCGTGAGGTTAGTAACCGTTGCTGAGGTTAATAACCGTTGCTGAGGTTAATACCGTTTCTAAGGTTAATGATACCTTACCAAGGTCACTAATTTTTCCTGAGTTCAAAGTTTTTTAGTGAGCTCATTCAAGCTTCTTGAAGTCAATATCCCTCAGCGTGGTCACTCACCCTTCCTGAGGTCCATAACCCTTTAGCGTGGTTACACAACCTTTCTGAGGTCAATAAACTTTAGAACTTTAGAAAGGTCAATCTTTCTGATGTCAGTAAATCTTTAGCGACGTCATTTTCCTAACGAAGACACTCAATCTTCGTTGAGTTAATAACCTTTCCGAGATCAATAACCTTTTCTTAACAAATTATTAGCAAAGTCACTCATTTTTTCTGAGGTCAATAACCCTTTCGCTAGGTTACTTAACCTTCGCGAATTCAATAAATTTAGAGAGGTCAACCTTGTTGATGTTTATTAATCTTTAGTGAGATCATTAACCCTTAGCAAGGACACTCAACATTGCCGAGGTCAATAATCTTCCCCTAAGGTTAATAAATCAGAGAGATCACTTCACCTTCCTGAGAACAAGTATCATTTAGTGAGGTCAGTCATCCTTCCTGCGGTCAATAACCATTTAGTCAGGTCACTCAACCTTCTTGAGGTCAACACGCTTTAGCGATGACCCTAACGCTTAGCCAGGTCACTCCGGAGGAGCATAAACTTGGCGAGCTAACTTAGCAAAACTATTTTAACTAATGCGTATTCATTTTCCTCTAACTAACTGATCGAAATCGGTCTATAACTTCTCAAAATGCAAGATGCAAGAAGCCGAATATGAGGACCTTAAAGCTTATGGATGACCTTATACTGGAAACATAGCGCAATTTGTAAGAGTTCGAGTGAAATTTACAAGTTTGACTTACGTCTTTTTCTAATTATATTGTAGCGTTATTATTTTATTATATTAGTTATATAAGGTATTTCGGAACTATTGCCCTGATTCTAACATTGACAATGGTTCACATATTCGGTACTTATCGTCCGTTTTTTATTATTTTTGGTTAAAAAAGTAGTATTTGTATAAAGTTTTGTATACAGTTTAATATTTGTATACAGTTCGCTATGGTTAAAGAAACAAAATTTTCCAAGAAACGGTAATTTAATTCAGAAATTTTAATGTCTAGATCCATAAAAAAAATTGCTGCACCCAGTACTTAAACAAACATTATCAATTAATTTCATGAAGATCAATAAATTATTCAGAATACCAGCTATTTAAGGATCTAAACAAAATTATCAAAGCGATCGAAGTAAATTAAAAAGCTCACATAAAAAATTAAATGCGGAATTAATTCCAGTTTTTTCCACCGAAAAATAGAAAAAAATAAATGAAAAAATAAAAAAATGGAGAATTCAATATGCTCGTCATTTAGCAAACAAAGTATGAAAGGTCGCAGAATTTATGAATTAACATTGTTTGCTCTACGGCATGAAAATCCATTTGGAAATGGCAAAAAGCGCAAACAACGGTACAGAGGCGCAAATAAATTCAATTGACAACTTAATTGCTTCATTGCTTACATGAAAATTTCCAGTACTTTTTTTTGTAAACAATAATCGAAATGGAATAAAAAGAGAAAAAGAGCCAAAAAGCAAAAAAGCAAAAAATCAGCACCTACTTACAAAAACAGAAATGCTTTTAGGCAACAATACCTGAGATATTTAAGGCATGTAAACATTCGCTTTGCTGATCTCATTCTTCTCTCTCCAAAATGTAGTACACAAAATTACGCTGCAAGCTTTAGCCGTCGGTACGCATTGCACAGGAGTTTTGACAAATTGAAGTCATTTGGCTGTAGAGAACAAAAAAAAAATAAAATAAAACAAAAAGAACAAAATAAAAAATCAAGAAGAAACTTGCCTTCGGTTGTACAGAAGCTAGAATACCCTTCTTAGTTGCATTGTTTTTTATAGGAACTGCGAAACATGTAACGGGGAAGCAAGCAGAGGTACTATTTTCAATAGTCTTTCCTGACAGATCACTTATGAGTCGTGTCAAGCTGTTATGTTATTTCTGTTCAGTATTGTTTGGCATTTTGTTATGGAAAGACTTACGCCTGAACAACGTTCACAAATCATTCAACTTTATTACGAAAATTCACGTTCTGTAACGAATGTGCTTCAGGAGCTCCGCTCAACTTATGATCAACATAATTGGTCTACTGAGCGTACTATTCGCAACACCATCACCCATCTTGAGACCCAGCATTCAATATTGAATAATAATCGATCGAAAAACCACGTCCAGCACGCAGTGAAGAAAATATCGCTGCCCTAGTTGAGAGTGTACACGAAGACCGTGTGCTTCGGCGCTGTTCGCAGCAACTCGGACTGATGTATGGAACAACTTGATGCATTTTACGTCGAGATATTTAAATGAAAGCGTACAAAATGTAGCTTGTGCCAGACTTGAAACCACTCGACCTTCCCAAACGTGATCGCTATGCTCTATTGGCTTTTGAAAAGTTCCAAGAAGATTCGAACTTTTCAAGCCAAATTTTATTCAGCGATAAGTCGCATTTCAAGCTCTATGGGTATGTAAACAAGCAAAATTGGCGCATTTGGGATGAAGATAAACCTGAAGGGATTCAAGATCTGCCATTTGATCCAGAAAAATCAACAGTTTGATGTGATTTCTGGACCGGTGAAATGATCGGTCCATATTTCGATGAAACTAATGCCGGTGACAATGTTATCGTCAATGGCGACCGTTATCCCAACATGAAACCCGACTTTTTCATGACTGAAATTGTAGCTCGTGATCTCGGCGACATTTGGTTTCAACAAGACGGCGCCACTTCCCACACATGGCATTAATCAATAGATTTATTGAGGGAACACTTCGGTGAGCAGATAATTTCACGTTTTGGTCCAGTCGATTGGCCACCAAGATTGTGTGATATCACACCGATAGGTTTTTTTACTGTGGGGATATGTAAAGTCTATTCGATTTAGGTCTTGGAGCAAATCATCACACTTGTCATTTGCCAATTACCAGTCGAAATGCTCGAACGAAGTATGGAATATTGGACTCAACGGATGGACCATCTGATACGTAGTCGGGGCCAACATTTGAAAGAGATAATCTTCAAAAAATAATGTCAAAGAATGTTCTTTGAACCATAAAAAACATTCCCCATTAAATTTAAAATTTCTAGGTTTTTTTTTTCAAAAAGTAGGGAACCTCGAAACGGATCACCTTATATAGCTTTAATTGAAAACGTAGTTCTTCTTAGGGGAACTTTATTCTATAGTGGTCGAATCTGAACAATATGCCCTTGCCCTTGTTTTTCAAATGAAAAAGTTTCCCATACAAGTACTCGGTTCTGAACGATCAGTTTGTTAACGCTGCTAAACCGACTTAGCTTGTCACGCTGTTCCTGAATATGTGTCTGAATGTATAGTTTATGAAATCTTCTTAATATGACCCCCCCCTGTTTAGGGTATACTCGTAAATATTATAAAAATCAATAATTGCAGTTCTGCTTAGCGACGCTTTCAAGCGATAAAACTCGTAGCGGAACAAAACGAGGAAATAATTTATTAAAATATAAATTGGATGATAAAAAAAAATAAACGAACTGAACAAGAAAGAACTAAGCGGGGTTTGCAGGTGGCACGCAGGTGAAAGAAAAAATGGCAGACGGAAATAAATATTAATAAATGAAAAACAAAAACAAAAAGCTAACTAAATGAAAGTGAGATTTGAAAAATGATGGAATTGTAGGGGAAAACAAAGAAATATAGAGAAAAAAATAAAAAGGAAAAAAGGTAAATAAAAAAAAAAACAATAGAAAAGAAGTGGAAAAAATATAAACAAAGAAGAAAACAAAAAAAAAAAGCCGAGGAAACTGCCAACACCGAAGTCACCTCACTGAGGTGTGCGCCGAGAAGGAAGATGTGGGGCAGTCAAAGTGTGTAGGTTGTGAAAATTTGTTTATTCTGTTTTTTGTTTTTGTTTACTTTTTTGTTTGCCTTCTTGTTTTTCTTTACCTTTTTATTTTTTATTTTCTATTTATTTTTGCTTTGTTCTGCTTTGTTCAGTTTTTTTTCACATTTATTACCATTTTTATTTGTATGTAGGTGGCCTAGCAAGTTACTAAGTGATGCGTGTAAACATCTAATTAACAGGTTTTTTGCATTAATTGTTGTTGATGTTTTGTTCTGTTTTGTTTTTTTTTTTTTTTTTGTTTTGTTTTTTTTTTTTTTTGTTTTGTTTTTTGACTGCCAGCCAGTACAGCGGTCTGTTAGCAGGCAAATGTTGCACAAACAATTGGCTAGTAAAAGTCATTAATTACTTAATTAATTATTATTCGTCCGAGTTCGGTGGCAATGTGGCATGCGTGTCACGAAATATTTGCATGCAAATGACTGCGCTATTAAACGAAATACCTAATGATTGGCGATGGTGTTGTTGATAGCAAAAAATTGTAATATTTCATAAACGAAATTAATTATTTGTAACAAATGATATCAGTTACTGGTAATTAACATTTGACGCACGCTAAGCTGATTACATTAAAGCTGTATGATTTTGTAAATAATACCATTTTTTTGTTGATTTTATTGTAATTGTATGTTAGTTAAAAAGAAATTTTGAAACGTTTAGGCTTATTTTTAGTGGCAGATTAGTTTTTAATACATTTTTTCATTGCTAAACATTGCTTTATATCCGAAATATTTGTTTTTTATATGCCAATATGACTAACAGATAACGCATTAAGCTAAACGAAATATTTATGTATATTTTAATAGATCTCAATTATATACAAATGTAAATCATCATCGAGCCGAACAGAAATAAATACATTAAACAACTCTTTGTTAAAGCCTTTAAAATAGCCAATATAAGAATATCAAGGCTTCATCGTACTTTCTGTACACCTGTTTTAAGTCTCCACTGGAAAGGATTTGAATGCCTTCAGCAAAATTTGATATTTTCGGTTTCGGCACATTTTTGCAACGTCATTAGCTTGTTCGACGTCATTTTCATAAATCTACGTCTTGTCACCAGCAATGATACGTTTAATGAATGTAGAGTCCTCAGCTCTGTTCTAAACCATTTCTTTGGAATCTCAACTCGACGTCGTTTTTGCAAAGGATTCAGTTTATTTGCTGCAAGCCCAACATTAACACGCTTCATACCGAAAAGATCGACCAAATACGGTAAGTCGATCCATAAGAGATTTTGAGATCTGCTGCCGACACGATGATTTTTAAGCACATTTACATAGGTTGCTATATATATTTCTGAACTAGGCAACACTAAGTGTTGCTAGGTGCAATCTGACGTTTCCATTGGAAAGTTTGACATTTTTTAGCATAACATCACTCAGAACGTTTTGTCATTTCATCGTGAATTGTTTTATTTACAGGGAATTAAAAAATTCATCTCGGCCAAAAAATGGAATTAACTCGTGAACATTTTCGTGCGATCATTTTTCACAACTTTCGACGTGGATTATCACGACAAGAGTGCATCGATGAACTAAAATCTTTATATGTTACAATGAATTCAATCGTGGCCGACGCTCGCTCAAAGACGAATTTCGTGAAGGTCGTTCAAAAACAACCGTTGTGCCAGAAAACATCGATGCCGTACGTGAAATGATAACGCAAGACCGTTATGTAACATACTTTCAGATAGAGGCATGCCTATGCATTTCTCCCACCAGCATACATTCGATATTGCATGAACACCTGGCCGTAAAAGAGGTTTGTTCTCGTTGGATCCCGCACAATTTGACAATCGCTCAAAAAAAGGCTCGTGTGGATTGGTGTAAAGAAATGCTGAAAAAATGCGATCGCGGTGCTTCAAAAGACGTTTATAAGATCGTCACAGGTGACGAATCATGGATCTATGCGTATGAGCCCGAAACAAAACAGCAATCGAACGTGTGGGTCTTCCAAGACGAGCCAAATCCAACGAAAAAAAAAAAACATTTTCGTTAATAAATATGCCTATTTTCATTAATAGGCCAGAAATATATATAGCAGCCCTCGTAATTTTTTTTGACGATGCGTACAAGTTCTTGATGTTTTCACGACGTTCACTCAATACATTGTGCCACTCAAACTTTTATGTTCATAAGTAGACTCCCTAAAAGCCTTCAACAATATTTTGAACGATCACAAATTATTCACGAAGAACCATTATATTCACTTAAAATTACAGTTTGGTGTGGTTTTTGATCTGGTGGAATCAGCGGTTCGTACTTCTTTCGAAGTGAAACTGTTGACGCAATTACTGTCAATGGAGAGCGATATAGATCGAAAGAAAGAAAAGTTGATCTTGACAACACCTGGTTCCAACAAGATGGGGCTACGTGCCGCATAACACAAGAACCGAATTATTGCGAGAAAAGTTTGGAGATTCGTTTATTTCAAGAAAATTTGACATTGAATGGAGGCCATTGATTATGATTTTACACTATTAAACTGCTTCTTGTGGGGATATTTAGATTGCTTTTCACATTAAATATAAAACATTTGAGTTTCCTTATCAATTATTGTGTGAAATCATAACGCTTTTATTGGAAAACTCGGTATATGATATAAACCAACTGGAGTTTTTTTGCTAATGGCCAGATTTGATAAACTTTTTGACAAAGAACACATCAAGAAAAATTTTCTTTGAATTTCAATATACACCACGGATTGACCGATAAATCGGTAAAAAGTCAAACTAGGCACTGTGATCCACATATTCCGTGTATGGGCGTCTAAAACTCCCGACGGTCTTTGATAATGTATAGCGCATCTTGAAAACACTATTTATGTAAAGTTTTATTCCATGTCTTCATGTGCAAGATCTATATATGTATACTATTATAAAGTTCTACTAGTAAGTTACCGATAGATGAATTAAAATTAGAAACCTAACGAAGACGTTGAATCAGAGACGTACCTAAGGGAGTCACCCGCTAGATCAGTTCAAAGCGACTTCATGCGAATAATTCAGAAACAAAAAAATTGGATTTGTTATAACCACAATACCAAAAGGTGCACTAAAAAGTGATTCTACTGCATGAGAACGCTCGGCTTCACGTTGCCAATACCGTTAAAACCGACATGGGAACGCCTAAATGAAAAGTTCTACCCCACCCGTTATATTTCTCAGATATTGCATCGTCTGTTTATTATTTCTTTCGTTCGATGGCACAAGGTCTGCCTCAAAAGCAGTTCCACTTACAAGACGACATCGAAATATTGTTTGTTTCTTGGATAGCTTCATAAGATGAACAGTTTTACCGTAATGTTATGCGATCTATGCCAGAAAGTTAGGTGAAAGTTGTGATTACGATTACATCCGTTTTCACAATACAACATAAGGATGTTAGGATAATGTTATACACCAAATATGGTTGAATTTGGTCGAGTTGTTCTTGAGGCAAGGGATTTATCCTAAAAACTTAAAAATCGATTTCTATAAAAGCATCGGTTTAATATCTCCATGGAAGCTTAATTTTTCTATTGTAAATTGGTTTAAATCAAGTGAGATTTATTTTAATCACACACATTAGTCAAAAGCTGCATAAAATGTTGTCGGAAAAACGATATAAGGCCCGCTATGGCGTATGAGTGATATTTTTGTACAGTGGCGTAAACGGTCGGAACTTAATTTTGGCCCTATGTTTGAGATGGTTTGTCATATATTTAAAAAAAAAATTAATGCAGTATAATTGACAAAATAAAAGAAATATTGAAGAACACTTTTTATCAGAAGAGAAAGTTTTAATTTTTGAAGAGCTTTGCCTCCCGATTGAAATAATTTAGTCAACTGAATATCTTTACTTACTTGAAGTATCTTTACTTATTTATAATAGCTTATACATCCAGCGGTCTGGCAATACGCGAAGAATTATTTTATTATAATAATAATTTATATTTTTTTTAAGTTTACAAAAACTTTTTGAAAAAATTTGAATAAAGAATGTTTGTGAAAAATTGAAAGGTTTTGTTTTTTTTTTATTACAGCATATAACAACAACAAATTATTATATAAACTTAAGTACGAAGCGCTAGCATCATAGGCTTTCGGCTGAAATTGAAAGGTTTGATGGTCATAATATCTATAGAAAATACAAAAAAAAAGGAAATTTCAGATTTTCTTGGACTATGCCGGTATTTCCGAATAATATTTTTATTGATTTCTTCTCTTTTTCTATTTTGCCTTGCAGTTTTCTTAGATCGTCTCGTTGCTGTTGTTTCGACCATATGAAACGGAGCTACTAGTCCCACCACTCTGAAGGGCACCAAACTTATACTATATTTATTCAACCTTATTATAAACTTCACATTTATTTTGTATTTTCACGCGAACGAAAAATCGCATATCGCGAATTTCGTCTGAAATATTCGAATTTCGATTTTGCTATTGTGAACTTCGGCAAGCTTTTTGAAATCAAATAAACAGTTAATAAAGTATGCTAACATTTGATTAATTTTGACTAACAATTTTGTGAACAAATTTCACCGGTTCGCATGAAAAAAATTCGTTTTCGGTTAGGGAAATTTTTCGAATATATGAGAATTTTCGCAAAAAACCACAACTTTCTGAATTTTTCCTTAAGACTGGCATTCACGTGAAGTTTACGATAAGGCTGATTATTTTTACAGATTAAACGGAATCGAAACCAATAATAACGGACCATTATAACTAATTTTACTTTAAATTAGCTTTTAATGTAATTTCTACAAAATGAAAAAATAAAAATTTAATTTTTATGCCCATCAGGCATTTGTTAATGCTTGAAAGAGTACATTTTCATTACAAAGGCAAAGTATTTCAAGAAAACGCTTCTTAGTACTAATAGCTTAGAGCGTAGGCGCTAATGGTATCAAACAGTTACGCTTTATTGAATTCCGCGAAGTTTTCTTAGGTATTTCCAATTGAAGTCAAGCGGAATATTTCTTTCACTTTCGTGTTTTTTCTTGGGATATACAAGTTTTTTTTTTTGTTTTTTTTCTTTTCTTTTTTTTTGTTTTCTTTTATTTATTTTATTTTATTTTATTTTATTTTATTTTATTTTATTTTATTTTATTTTATTTTATTTTATTTTCTTTTCTTTTCTTTTCTTTTATTTTATTTTATTTTATTTTATTTTATCTTCTTTTCTTTTCTTTTCTTTTCTTTTCTTTTCTTTTATTTTCTTTTTTTTACTTTTCTTTTAAGTGGTCAAAACGTTTTTTGGTTTGCTGTTATCATAATTGCCTAAAGATAAAATTTTTATCTTAGTGATTCGCTTCTTCTTTTCTTCTTCTCTTCTTTTTTGCTCTTGATTTTATGGTTTCATCATTGCTGTTGTATTTTTTATGCTTTTACTTTCGTTTTTTCATTCATCAATTCGATGATGAAGTAGCATTGTTATCTAAGAAGCCAGCTCCTAAACCCAAAACAAGTTGAAAAAAAAATTCGGAATTTTTTGTAAACTTTTTACTAACTCATGGTATGATTGTATACATTTGTTCATAATTATATTATATATTCATATTTATTTTATATAAAAAACCCAAAAGCTTCCAGATTCATCTCCGCATATTTTTAACCCATCGACACAGTTCGCAATATAATTACAAATTTAAGCAATTTGTAATTTTTTTATAAGCATTTTCTCGCATTTCTCTTGATAATTAACCGCTCTCCTCTAAGCAGCACTGTAAAGTGCCTTTTTCTCGTTTTCTTTTTTCCTTTTAGGGGCCTTTTTATTTCCTTGCTTCTGTCTCAGAGCGCCAAATTTAATTTGCATAATTTATGTTGCGGTCAAAGAAATACAACTACATATCCAAATATACATAATATGTAGGTATATATCGGCACCTTAAATGCAAAATAACATAATATCACTTTTCATAAGTTTACAAGTGAAGTAAAATGATGTAAGAGAAGCCACCCATATTTAAACAAAAATTGAGTTTTGGTTATAAAATGGTTGTATATTGGGTAACAAATGGTTACATATCAGTTATAAAAGGCTATATATTCATTTTTTCTGACAACGGAAGCTCAAAACAAAAATTGATATTTGGTTATAAAATGGGTATATATCACTTATAAAATGGTTATTTATTGGTTATATAATATCTGACAGCGGAAGCTCAAAACAAAAATAGAGTTTTGGATATATAAGGGTTATATATTGGTTATAAAATAGTTATATATTTTTTATATCTGTCAACGGAAGCTCGAAAAAAAATGAGTTTTGGTTATAAATTGGTTATATACTGGTTATATATCTGAAAGTGGCATCTGATAACAAAAATTGAGTTTCGGTTATAAAATGGTTATATATTGGGTATAAAATGGTTATATATTAACCATTCGGAACAAAAAAAGAGTTTTGGATATATAAGTGTATATTGGTTATAAAATGGTTATATATTTTTATATCTGTCAAAAGAAGCTCGAAACAAAAAATGGGTTTTGGTTATAAATTGGTTATATACTGGTTATATATATTGGTTATATCTGAAAGTGGCATCTGATAACAAAAATTGAGTTTCGAATTTGAGTTATAAAATGGTTACGTATTGGTTATATATTATTTTTTTCTGCCAACGGAAGCTCAAAATTTTATGCAATGAATCGTAAGCAATAAAAAACTCAATTTCGATTTTTTTGTAGATACATTGTTTTGCATTTTAGGTGACGATATACTGTATATATTTGAATATACATTATATATGATTAAATGCGCTCAGCAGGAAGTAGCCAAGCGCATGTCTGAGTAAAGTAAAACCGGACAATTGCAAACTTTTAGTTTATTTTGATTTCCTTCTCACTGGCTTAGATATCACGTTTGTGGCGCTTTCATTGCTCCCCAGTCGCATATTGCTATACGAAGATCGCTAAGCAGCAAATCAGCAGTTTTTTGTGCAAGCAACAACAAAAAAAGGCAAAAAATTTGTTGCTAAAGTACTCTTGACATTTGAAAGAAAACAAAAGGTCCGCTGCTATTATGCGCGTTCTTCTCTATCCCGCTTCCTCTCACGTTCGCATTTTCACTTTTACAATTGCTTGTGAGTGGCTTCAAGTATTTTCTCTGACCAACAAGCACGCACACACTTACAACAGTGGGCAGAAATATGTGTTTTTATTGTTGTTGTTGTGGCTTTTTGTTGTTAGCATGGCTTTTGTTGTTGTTGCAAATCATCACGTCAACACTTGAGTGAATAACAATACGTGACCTGCTTTACTGTTACAAAATTATTGCCTTACTAAGTGTAAATAACGGTATTTAACGCATATGCATACAAGTTCGTGTGTGTGTATGCGTGTATAGGTTAGTCATATGCTTAAATCGCAGTACTTATGTGTGCTTGTAAACAGTTGTAGAGTTGGGGAGGCGAGAAAAGTTATTGAAATTTCAAAATAATAATTTAATATCCGCTCGTTTCAAATACATTATATTCAAATTGTTTTGAATCCATTAGCAGAGAAATTTCTGTAAACAAGCCGAGTGTTTACAATGTGATAAAGCAATATGACTGCGGTGAATGGTGAGAAGTAAGCAATATGGCTTTTTGTGTTTGTAAATAAAAGTTGGCGGCCAACGCATTGCGCGAGTATTTGTGATGAAATCAGCGGTTTACAGTTAGCCAAGTGGGACGTGCTTCATAATTACATTTTACATTATGCACATAAAAATAAATATAAATTAGTCGGAAGGTAATATATTTATAACATAAACAAGTAAGAAAGGTTTAAGTTCGGGTTTAAGCGAACATTTTATACTCTTCCAACTTGCAACAATCAAAGTCAGGAAAATACCAAAAAAAAAAAATGTAAAACGTCAAATAGTGGATCGGAATCTAAGCAATTTTAAATTGGGTAGTCGAAAAAGTCTTTGCGTATTTCTAATAAAACTTCAGCTTATTTTTATTATTATTTTTTTTTTTTTGATATTTATGCTAATAAATAAACAAATATTTACCATTTTATTCCACAACTTTTTGCCATTTTTGCGCTAGAGACATTATTCCATCAGTGTAAAACTTTTCTGGTTTCTCGGCGAAAAACTACGACAAATTTGGCTTCACGAGAAGCCTGTGTAAGTCCATTAGGGCAGTTCTGCATTGACCGAAACAAATAATAGTCCGATGGTGCAAGGTCAGGGCCAGCCAAGCTGTTCCAGTTCTTGCCGACTCTTCAAAGATGTGTACCACACACACTAGCGTTGTCCCCGTGGAAGCCATTTCTGTCGATCAATTCTGGCCGTTTTTTTTTTTTTTGATTGCTTGCTACAATCTCATCAGTTGTTGACAGTAAAATGTAGAATCAATCGTTTCCCCGGCTGGAGCAGCTCATAATGGATGATCCCTTTCCAATCCCACCAAACAATCACCATAACCTTTCGAGCCGTCAATCCTGGCTTCGTATTTGATCCTCCTTTCGTCTCCTGTCACCATTCGCTTCAGAAATGGTTCGATTTCATTTCGTTTCAGCAAAGGATCGCAGATATTAATTTGGTCCATTAAATTTTTCACAGACAATTCATTTGGTACCTAAAATCGAGGTTTTTTTTTGTAGTCAGCCTTTTTTAAATGGTTCAAAACCGTTTGATGATGAATGTTAAGTTCCTTAGCGATGTCATTGCTGCTTATGTGACGATCCTGCTCAATCTCTTTCATAATTTCATCGAGTTTTTCAACGTTAGGTCGACCAGAGCGAGATGCATTTTTCACATTGAAATTTCCAGAACGGAAGCGAGCGATCCATTGTTGTGCTTCACGTGTTGATACATTCCCAACGTTTTATTACAATTCTCGAATCAGTTGTGAAAGTCAAGTTCGGAATAGCCTTCAATACGCGTCATAATTCACGTTTAATATCTTCAATTGATTCTAAACGGTTTCCCCGGAAAGGTAATTTGAGTTTGCTAAATAATTCCGTCCCCATTTTACTCAAATAGTATGATCTGTTGACAGTTTGGCCAGTCGGAACGAGTTCGGAGTGTACCAGAACTCGACAATCGAAGAAAACTATCAACATAACCTGGATTTTTGACCTGCTTGGACGTGGTTTTTTCAGCTTCGGCTCACCTTTGCTACGACATTCGGCCGATTGATCATCTGTTTCTGCATCGTGAGCATGGTTATAATACGTTTCATGACAAACTGGTAGTCGAAACACATTGTTTCACAAAACTTGACGCGTCGCTGTTTTTTTTGAAAAAAATCGAGTAATTTTGGAAGTAATCGTGATTTCACTTTTCTTAGGTCCAAATGTTTATTCAAAATAGTTTTCACTGATCTCTCACTGTCAGTAAGATTTATGACTATTAATCGCGATTCTCAAGCAACAATTCATTTATTTAATTGTTGATTATCATTGTTAACCTGGCTTGTCGTCAACACATTCTTTATGTTCTTTGAATAATTTGTACGATGAAAAATACTTGCTCGCAGCAAACAATTTTCCCCGAAGTCTTTTTCCAACATTGTGAACGTTTCGGCACCAGAAAGAGCTTCTTTGTTGAATTATTTCATCGTAAAAATCGTCGAATTCAGAAAGAACGTATACTATTCAAAAAGACAAACGTATACTAATAATAATGAACATTTTCTCCAGCTTAAACACATTTCTTGCTATAAGTTCACATTTGGGGTCGTACCAACTAATTAACGTAACTGGCTTGATGTGGTTTTACTGACAATATGGATAGTAATTTTACCAAGTTTCCGCATTGTGCTAAATTATGCAATAAATAATTTTTCTCTGAGAAGGTAGGCGACTTCGGTAAAACTTGTAACTTTTATTTCAAGCGCCTAAATGTAGGTCTTGTAAAATTTATTTTGTTATATTTATACATATGTTAGCTGAAAATTTTTGCTTTTTTTTATTTTGTACACGAACCAAGTTTTAACGTTTAATTCCCGGTATTCCATTTTCATCCTATTTGACATGCGGCACGGATATATTATGAAAAGCGCCTAGATGTAGGCTATATTTAGGTTTATTACGGATAAAACTGATATTTATGGAATTCTAATTTCATGAACTTTTGTTTAACAGGAGCGTGGTTAATTATAGGTAATACATTAAATTTAGAATTACTCAATTACGCAACTATCAAAGTCCACCTTGGCACTTTCAATAGTCCGCATCATTTTCACCGAAAATATTCACATAACTAAAAGTGAGGTAAATTAATACAAGCAATCACCCTTGGGGCCATTTGCTTTGTAAATTAGGGAACACCTCTTAGCCTTTGCACCCTCTCATAGTGTGTCTCATAGTGTGTGTCATAGTGTGAACGCCGGAAGTATGAAAACAAAAGTGCTTCACACTTTAACCGTTACGGTACATAATTAGTTAATGAAGAGTTTACAACAGCAATATGCTTGGCAAGTTTGTGTGCTCGTGCAGGCGGAAGGTTACCTCGGACGGTGGACTTATTATTATTTAAGCTCTCGGCATTTCAAACATTTTGTAAGTAGAATGTAGTGCTTGCCATAATCGGCCAGGTTAATGTTAAGCAAGCATGCTGAAATTACTTTTTGCATCTCGTGCTCGGTGGAATGCATCGACACAAAGGTAAGGACATGAAAGCTTCGTATTTTATTTACTGCTTTAGTGTGCATACAATCAACGAAGATATTTCAAAGATAGTTGTCTACTGTTGGGAGCGTAAGTAGTTTCTAAATTTGACGTAGATAAGTGCTTTGAGCAGAGTCGGAGTTGAAAGCGAAAGCTTTGTTAGTGATTGGATAAAATTCGGTCATAAATTTTGAAAATTTTTGTTAGAGAATTGCAACAAAACTGAAAACTAAAAGTTCAAAGAATTGGTATTTAAAGAAGCATTACATAATAAAAGATTCTTCAGACAGCATAAATTGTCCAATTTTTTATAAGAGTTGCCAGATTTTTAAAATTTTAGTTCAAGGAAATTAGTAAGAGAAACAAGTTCTTTTATTACAGATTTGGAAATAAAAAGTTTTGAAAAATTTATAGATAAGCATAATTTAAGAGAAGAGTTGCCACCTTTTTTTATATTTTAATCACTTAATTTGTTATTTATGACCAAACTTTAATTTTATTTTAATTTTTAAATCAAAACGATTGGGTAATAAAGACTAATTTTTCTAGTAAGCGTGCCACTAAATTATTATATCTTTAAGAGTTGCCAGATTTTTAAGTTTTTTATTTAATTAGCAAGAAAATAAGTTCTTGTACGAGAGATTTCGAAAGAAGGACTTTTAAAAATGTATAACATAATTTAAAAGAAAAGTTGCCACCAGTTTATTTATTTATTTTTTTAATTTTATTCCATTAAATTATTATTTATGACAAAACTTTAACTTCATTTTAATTTCCAAATCATAATGATATGGATAGTAAAGTAAAATTGAACTAGAAAGCTTGTCACTTAATTATTTTTTTAAGAGTTGCCAGTTTTTTTAAATTTTAATTCTTTGAGATTAGTAAGAAAAACAAATTCCTGTATTATAGATTTCCAAGCAAAGAGTTTGGAAAAATGTTTAGTTAAACATAATTTAAGAGAAGTGTTGCCACCAGTTTTTTTTTACATTTTATTCACATAAATTGTTACTTATGACCACACTTTAATTTTATTTTAATTTCTAAATAAAATGATTAGGTTAGTAAAGAAAAATTTAAGTTATTATTTATTGAGGGACGTTGCCACCTGTGATGTACAGAAAAATTATTATATTTCAATTTAGTAGTATTGGGAGTCTATTCGTATTCAATCAAAGATGCCAAACCGATGCAAGTTGAAGTAAGCTTGTAAATGGAAATATTATTTTGGTTATGGTTGCCACCTTTTTTTAAATTTATATACATTAATTGAGAGGGCAAACAAACAACTGCATGAGAATAACTGTATATTATACATATGTAAGTACATAGTAATGTTGGCAAACTGACACATTCGAATTAGGCTTACAGCTGGAAATATTTTTTCCACCAAGGTTGCCACTTTTTTAATTTATATACGTGAATTGAAATTTAGTTTAAATAAATTAGTAGAGTGGGGTCATCTAACTATAACTATCAAAAAAGCAAAAAGTTAATAATATTTTAAAAGAAGGTTGCCATATGTATTGAACTTTCTAATTTCTCTCTGTAAATAAAATTGATTATGTATATGAGCGTCAAACTAAGCAGACTAAACAAGCAATAAAACTTTAATAAATTTTCCAAAAAGGGTTGCCACCTGTTTAAAAATTGTAATTAAAAAATTTACCAAATACGTTCAATCCTTAACTATTGGTAACAAACGTTGGTAACACGTAGAAAAAAAATTGTCTACTTAATTTATAGTATTTACTCTTTCTATGGACTTATATTTTTAAAGCCAATCGCAGATACTTATATATTACATATGCATGTACATATCTCTTTTCGTTTTGCTTCCGCTAATACCTCATATAACGCTAGCTATAAAAATAAGCACTTCACCTTGTAAGGCCAATTAAATTAAGAGCGACTAAAACCAGAAGCGTCTACAAGAGAGTAAAACACACAAAAATTCAAAAAGCACTTCAAGATTACATGTGGAGCGCCATGTATATCAGTCTAATCGATCTAAATTACCAAAGACATTTTATGGCGCATCCACACTCCTAAAGTAGAAACTACCGAGCAAATAGAACTATAAACTATTTCGAGGGCAGCTTAAAAGTTAGCTGGCAGCACGAGAGCAACGGTTTATTGCACTGCGACATGAGATTGAGGTTAAATTGTAAGAAAGTCGCACATTTAGTAATATCAAGTGCATTTCCACAACAACAAAAAGCTCTAACGTCAAAAAAAGAATAAAAATAATAATAAAGTTAAAAAAGCAACAAAGCACAGCACAACAACAATTCATCAAAATTGGGAGCACTATCAGTTACCAACGAAACAAAAAAAACCAGAAAAGTTGATTGCAAAACTTTTCCCGAGTGGCATTTATTTGCGTACAAAACATTGCAGTGAATTTGAAAGCGCGCTTGGCTCTTCAGTTATGCGAGCTCTCACTTTGCCCAACAACTTTTACTATTCATATTCAGTGGAATATCCACTGTTTTTATTTTTATTAATTTTTTTATTATGATTATTTTCTATTTTGATGGCAACCTAAATTTCCCCCGTTGCTTTGGAGTCGCGTAGTTGCTTCGTTCGCAACTTTCCGGTGAATAGAGTCATTGAAGCATATTTTCGGGCGCCATTACACTTTTTTGATACCCCAAAGTTGGAGATTTATTTATTTATTTATTTATTTATTTATTTATTTATTTATTTATTTATTTATTTATTTATTTATTTATTATAGATAACAGGGGCAATGGTTGTTGGAGGAAGTTTGCGGTATTATACTTTTCGTTCGAGTTTTTCGAAGTAAACAGTAATAAACGGTCGAAAATTGGTAAACCTGATTGCCACACCTACTCTTTTTGAAGCTTTCAATTCACTATAAGTGGAGTGAAGTTAAGTGAAGTTAAGTGAAGTTATCCTTCTGTGCTCTAATAAGCATTGTAAACCAAGCTACTAAAGTTGAATGAATATTCTGAATAAGATCCGGATCAATCTATCAAAGACTTCAAGGTTTGGCAAAATTTCCTACTACCTAATCTGAAAGAAGTCTCCAGAAGCAAACTGGCGTGAACTTGACAACTATTCAACAAATGTTGAACTGCAGAAAAGTTATTTCGGTTACTCAAAACACTCAGTGAAGTTCCTGGATGTGTAAAAAAGTTGTCTCTTCTGCTAACAACGCCTATATTGGTTACACTGGTAGGCTCATAAGCTAGGCATAGACCAGACCACCAAAATCATTTAAACGGACGCTCTAACACTTTCCTGGCGCTTTTCGCGCACCGTATCTTTCGCTTATATATAATATGTCCATCAGTTGAAGAGGTCGAAGGTCGTCTAGAACGAGATAAGGATGTCTTTTTGTTTTTCAAAAGTAGATCGACGCAATATTTTTTCCCACTCGTATGACTTTTCTCTTCAGTAAAGTTTGCCGTTTCATCATGGAAAGCTATACAACCGAACGAGTCGAAATTATTAAAATTTTCTAGCGAAATTCGGGGTCAGTAGCCTCAAATTTAACTTTTTATGGTCGTCACAATCGTCTTGTCAGATCAAAATTGAGCCTAGAGTGGAGAAAGTTGAATCCACGGGCACAGTTCAAAATGTTCCCATACCAATGAGGCAAAGAAGAGCCTGCATTGTCGAGAATACTGCTGTCGCTCACGCATAAATTGAGGAAGACCCAAATCAGTCTCTCACACGTCGTTCTAAAGCGTTCCATATGTCACAAAGATATCGTTGTGGCGAATATTGCGAAAAGACTTTGGCCTATATCCTTAAAAGTTCAAAGTGACGCAAGAACTGACACCGCTGGACCATCGTATGTTAGTAAATTGGGCAGAGCAACAACTTGAAAATGAACCGGATTTTCAATGAAAAATCATCTTTAGCGATAAGGCTCATTTCTGGCAGAATGGCAACCCACAGTCGCCATTGTTCACCGAAAAAATTACGGTTTGGGTCAGTAGCTTTTCCGTGATGATCAAGACCAGCACATTACTGTGAATGGGAATCGCTACCGCTCAATGATAACCGAATATTTTTGGCCCGAATTAGATGACATGGACCTGGACAATATGTGGTGCCAACAGGACGGCGCTATGAGTCACACAACGAATGTCACAATCGATGTATTGGCCGACACAGTTGTGTATTTGACGCCGTTAGACTATTTCCTCTATGGCTATGTCAAGTTTGTGGTCTATCCCAACAAGCCAGAGATGATTGAACTAAGTACAAATATCGAACGTGAAATTGCAGCGGTAACGGCCAATTTATGCTTGAAAACCGTCAAAAATTAGGTTCAGCGTCTGGACATCAGCAAGCGTGCCCGAGGTGGCCATGAAATCGAGTTCCATACATAATGGCATCAAATCTTTTGTAGCGTTCTTATTGAAAAACCACTTATATAGCGAATCGATTGTGCCATTGAGACTCACCTCAGCAATGCACTCAATCAAATGCTATAACCAGGCAGCAAGTAATTACTGTACTTCGTCGAAAAGCGCTCTGAAGATTCTGAAAATGTTTTCTATGAAGCGCCTATAAATTAATTAACTCGGCTATATTGCCGGTTAAAGCTCTTCCTTAAAGACATTCATACAATTGGTTTCAAGAGAAAAATCATAAAAACTTCATTATAAAAGAAATTTTAATTATTATTATATAATTACATTGAAGTGCAGTGCACTTAATGAGAAGAAAATTGAGGCTTGGTCGAGAAAAATGTGGCATTTCTTCGCAGAAACACACTGTTTTTGCATCGCTTCCACTTAAGCATAACAATAAAGTTGGACTATTTCGACGCGTAGACGCATATATTTCAGCTCCCTCTCATCCACACGCTTCCGCACGCTTCCTCACAGCTGACGCACTTCAAGTTGCATTTGTTCGGTGAATGCGCGGAAACAGGTTGCCACTCGGTGCCCATTGAAATGGCGCAGGTGTGCCGCAGGTTTCAAGGTAAAGCAGCATTTTCACGCAGTTGAAATTTTTAACTTTCTTCCATGTTTTTGCCTTTGCTTTTTTTGTTTGCCTTTTCGCATTTTTCGCCGTTTCGTTTGTTTTCTTTAGCCGTTTTCGGTTTCCATCTTATTCAGTTGTGTAGCGCTGAGTTGCTGTCAAGTTTGTGTACATGTTTACAGTTATGGCTTGTAATGTGCAGTTTGTCCTAATTTGTTTTTGCTTTTATTGCAATTGTCGGGAAATTGGTAGAAAGTGCTTTTTGTGCCCGAAGGCAATCTACAGCACACTGAGTTGAGTTTGCTTTATGTGCCTAACGGTTTTTTTTAGCAGTATTTTTTCGTGGAACTGGAACACATGCGCGTTGATATATTGAATTAATTACAACGTGGGTTGAACTGAGTTAAATATATCTATCTGACTTTATTTCATAGACCAGACCTATATAAGAAGAAGTGGCTTCAATGCCTTTGAGATTACTACTGGTTGATAAATATTATACAAACACCTAATCTCAAATCGCTAACCACTCTTGAGTTACCTAACCAGCAACGGCTTAAGAAGGGTTTTCCAGTTTTACTAGAGAGAAATTATATACTATACATATACTTTCAGGTCACAGGTTAGTTAACCCAAACTTCGAACTCTATCGACTTAGCACAATACAAGTATATAATAAACTTCTCGGAGAGGTCGCTGTCTCTCTAGAACACCGTTCGTTATGGTACCTTAAACCTCCATGTAATGATCATATGTAGTTTGACCAAGCACTTTGAGCCTACCTCAAATTTGTTAAGGTGGTTAATGCCAGAACTTACTCTTGTAAAAGCCCCGGAAGTGATCTAGTGACGTATGTCCAGAGCATGTTGAAAGTATAGAGGGAAAACTTCTGTCGGATAAAAGCATGTCTGAAAATTAGAATTTAAGTGGGGGCACCGCCCAATCTACAAGAAGACCTCACAATCTGCGCCAGCTTCCATGGCACAAACCTTCTCAACATCGCATATAAGGTTCTATCGAGTGTATTCTGTGAAAGATGAGAAGAAAGAAACGCTGGGCGACAACAAACTGATTGGACATTATCAGTGTGGCTTTGGATCCGGAAAATCTACAATCGACCAGGTTTTCGCCATGCTTCAAATCTTCGAAAAGACCTGTGAAAAGAGGATCGACACACACCACTTCTTCGTTTATTTCAAAGATGATTATGATAGCAAACTGTTAGCAAACTGATGCAAACATAGCAGATCGGGAGGAATCTCTCCGAGCAGTTCGATACCAAACGAAGTTTTCGTGCGACTTCTTTAATCTACAGCTGGAGAAAATAATTCGACTTGCAAAGCTGAATAGAGAGGATACAATCTTCTATAAGAGTGTAGATTGATATCATTGGCATTCACAACCGCGACGTTAGTTCTGCCCTTTCCAGACTCGATAAGGAAGCAAAGCAAATAGGCCTGGTGGTGAACCCCCCGAACGAAATATCTCCTGTCATCAAACAAACAGTCGTTTTGCTGGTAGTTAATTTCCTCTATCTACAAATATGTTGCAGAGTCATGAACGATGACAACAGCTGATGAGTTGGCGTTAGAAGTTTTCGAGAGAAAGGTTCTGCGAAAGATTTATGGTCTTTTCGCATTGGCAATGGCGAAAACGGCATGCGATGGAACGATGAGCTGTACGAAATATGCGACGACTTTGACATAGTTCAGCGAGTTAAGCGAGTGCATGAAAATACTCTAGCTCTGAGAGTAATCGACGCAGTACTCGCCGCGGGAAACAAAGAAAGACCTCGACTCTGTTGGGAAGACCAGATGAAGAAGGACTTGGCTACACCTGGAACCTTCATTTGACGCCAAATAGCGAAAGGAAGGATTGACTGGTGCGCTGTTGTAAGCTCGGCTATTACTGCGTAAGCGGTGTCTACGCCAAAAAAGTATAAAAGGTTAATGTCTGTTTCGGCTATATCTCTTCATTCGTCGTAGATAAAACTGCCTAGGTATTTCAACATCAATCTTTCGAAAGATGGACAATGGAGGTGAAAATTCGTCTATATTTCAATTCCACCATTCATCATATAACTTTTGACTACTACGATTACAAGATATACTTTGAAAACGGCAAGTAGTTGAGTAGATCTCCAGCGTTTTACTCTAAACCAAATGGATCTCGTATTCGCACAGGAGCTGGTTGTTGACTAAGCACACGCTAGGTCTATAGATCTATAGGTTTAGTGGTAGATCGAAAAGGTTGGTAACCCAAATTGTTGTGATAATGTAGAATATTCATGCTATTTCTGGAAAGGAAGGACACTGCTTGATTAATTTTGAGCGACTTCGGAGGAAATACTACCACTCTGCTGTTATAGTAAATGATCACCTTAGTTTCCGAGCGATGTCATACATTAATTGTAAGATCGTACATTTCTTTACTTTGGAAAAGACGTGTCACAAAAGGTTCTGTTTGTGGTAGAGCTAGACGAAACTGTTATTTATTAATAGAAATATTTAACTCATTTATCCTTTTCAAATAATGACGATTATTTATTTTTTTACTGGGGAAATATGAAATAAATTTATTTCACTATAACCATAGAGAACCATACTCGTACTCTCATCAAACCCGCCCAAATATATGAGAAATCTGTATGTATGCTCACACATATGTAGATAAATGCACACAATTTTCTGGTCTCCCAATTATGCCAGAGAAAATAAAAATTAATAACATCGTTGAACTTACCAGCTTCTGCAGTGGCTTTAATGCAGTCTTTGACCCATTAAAAACACAACTGAAAAAAAGAAACAAATTTGCATGTTAATTTCGCACATTTTAGTGAACAAAGTTCAAACTTAATTTCAATATTGACTACATTAAAAAGTATTTAAAAGGCTCAATGAAAATGCGAAAAAAAGTCGTTGAAGTAAAAGCCAGCCATTTGTAATGATCGTAAAAGTGAAAGCCTGCAATTTAATACTCCGCAGAGGTCAACGGTAAATGCGAAAAGGCCAATAAAACACACACAGAGAGAGCAAACGCCGATTGGGTTTAACTAATTTAAGTATTTATTACCGATTTGCGTTTTTTGGCTGTTGTCTTTTACGAGCGAAAAACACGCCAATGACACATACAGGACACGAACACATTTACACATGTGCCTCTATAAAAGAAAGGAAAGTGTTGAAAGAGGTCACTAAAAGCAATTTAAGGAATTGATTTTTCATTACAATAAATATTCATATATACCCAGTTATATGTACATATAGAGGTATGTATGCAAATCGCCATAAAGTTAAATGACTTATAAGTCATTGAATTTTGAGTCAAAGGATTTTTCCACGTTAAGTTTTTCGGAAATTGATAAAGGATGCGCCATATTTTCTTATGGGTAATAAATTTAAAGACACAAATGTTAGTGGTAGTATTTTACTCAAGACACCTTAATTGGCATTTGAGATACACATACATACCTATATACATACTTTTGTATGTATTAGGTCTACTTGAAAATCCAGAAACATATATTATTCAATAAAAAACTAGACAACAAATATTTCAGATATTTTATTTAGAAAATTTTCGAAACAAAGTTGCCACCTAATGAAAAATTAAATTCGAAAATATATAAAATAATATTGACACCTTATTTCGAAAGTTTTCCTTAATAAAAATTAAAAATTAAGAAAATTTTCTTAGATCTTCAATTAACCCATATTTTAGAGTTTGAAAAATTAAAAGTGAGAAAAATATTATAAAACATATATCTACGTAAATCTACTTGAAAGTCAAGACAAATTATTTCAATTAGTAACAAAACTAAAAAATTGCTAGAAATCTTTTTTATGAAAAATTCTTAAGCAAAGCAAAAATTAAAATTGAAAATGCAATAAAAAATTTAAAATATTATAGAAAGCTTTTCGAAAAATATGCAAAATTTACAATAAATTTATAGAGATTTTGAAGTTGCCACCTGTCAAAAAATATAAAGCTAAAATAAGTAAATATTGTAATAAATATAGTATTTAGAAATCAAGAAAAAATAAAAGAGTAATAATTTTTTTGAGAAAAAATTTGAAACAAAGTTGCCACCTAAGAAAAAATTATACTTGAATTTATAAGAAAAAAAGATATAGTAAGGTAGTAAAAGAAGCTATTGGAAAACCGTGCCAAAATTTCATTCAACTTAAACACATTTTTAAGGTGCCACCTGTCAAAAAAAAATATAAAGTGAGAATAAAAAAATCGTATAATAAAACTAATACTTAAAAATCAAGAAAGCACAGCAAGAAATCAAATAGAAAGAATTTTAGAATTATTTCCTTTAAGTAAAATTTTTAAACCAAGTAGCAAGCATGAGAAAAACGATATGGTAAGTTTTCTTATATCCTCAATTTAAACACATTTTTGTGTTGCCACCGCTCTAAAAATTAAAAGGGAGAAAAATGCTAAATTGAAAATATTC
Source organism: Bactrocera correcta (assembly GCA_027475135.1). Lineage (NCBI taxonomy): Eukaryota > Metazoa > Arthropoda > Insecta > Diptera > Tephritidae > Bactrocera > Bactrocera correcta. Next base: position 73,469,384 of record CM050327.1, read on the forward strand.
TAGAAATCTTTATTAATTATAAAAATTTTTAAAACAGAGTTGCCACCCGGCGAAAATTTAAATTTGAAAATATAAAAAAATAGATATGTTTAGGGTATTAAATGAAGTTTCGCTTTAAGTTAAAAATAATTTAATTTTAATCAATTTAATAATTGAAATGCGTACAAATTATTCTGTTCATTAATTTTCGAATTCTGGTTGGTGTGAGAATAGATTTCTACCGGTAATAGAAGCAATATCGAGTAATTTGTATCAATTTTCCAACTAAAAGAATTTAATTATCTTGAACGTTTTATAATTTTTAAACTTTTGTTTTACTAACTTTTAATTTTTTTTATTTTTTATATATCATATCAAGTGGCAACTCCAATTAGGCGTTTTTCTTATACTTACTTAGCATACATTTTAAAACCAAAACATTTTTTGTTTTAACTTATGTGTTAATGTCTATATAAAAATTTAATAAGTGTGGCAACCACGTATAAATTCAAATACGAAAGCACGCGCTTAATATCGATTTGATTGGAATTTTAGTACTAATGCTTAAGTTAGGTTAGGTTAGATGGCTGATCTAGAGAGATCACACGTGGACAGCTATATCCACGCTTTATTCATATATATATATATACTTGGACTTATAAATTAGCAAAACTCAGAGTAGCCAAGTCATACAAGTCTTTTCACAAAGGTACTCGATGCTATTGATAGCGACGTCGGGCACTCCTTGACCAACCCTGAACGCACTCTTAATGAGTTCAAAGCAAGTATCGCCGCTCTGCTATATGAGTGGATAAACACTTCTTTGAAGGAGGCTGCCAACCGGACCAGAGAAAGATAATGCAATAGTCAGGAAATGTGAAGCTGGAGTTGATAGAGAGCTCCTGACAGTAAACCCCTCCACCAACTTTCCCCACAAGCTTTGACCCACTCGTGAAGAAGCTCACTGCCCTCTCCTCCAACGGCTTCTTCTCACCCATAACTTTCTCGTCGGTATATGGGCAGAGAAGAAACCGAAAGAGTTCAGCTTGGCGACTTCATGATCGAAGTGATCCGGTAAGAAGTCAAAGTTTGTGAGGATATCCGTTTGTTCGAACACGTGTGTTTTTAAGAACTTAGATTCTCTGAGTTTGATAGCAACTTTAGCAGCCATACATCTATACCATATCTAACGGCTTTATGTGCACCACTCATGCTAATGTGTGGAAGTGTTGTCTTTTCTAGAGCCCTCCATCACAGAAAAACTCTAAGGAACATAATGGGCTTAACACAATGGTGCTTTAGAGCCAAGGGACCACTTTCGCTGAAAGACAATCCTTATCTTTTTTTGCTATTTATTTTCAGAAACATTTTTTTAGCACAGTTGGCAACTCTATGCATAAAACAATTTCGTTAAAACTACTACAAATGATTTTTTCATTTTCACTTTGCTGCAAAGCTTTTGGAATATTTTATATTCTTTCAATGTCTTCAGCAAAATTAATGCTTTTCCATTATAAATTGTCGCAAGCAACCGTTAGGTGAACAAAAAGACATATTATTTTGGCATCTGCACAACATGTTGCAAGGTATAAAAATGCGAAAGAAGCATACAAACAGAAACACTCAAACTATTTTTAATATTTCCTCATTTGTCACTTACCACGTCAAAGACCGTACAATTTAATGGGTTTTTTATGCCACCCAAGTTGCCACATCAATCCAAGCTACTATTTTATGCAAAGCACTCGAAAGCGCGCTCGCGCATATTTTACACTTAATTACGTTATTTTCCTCTGTCGGATCTCAATTTTTTTTTTTTTTGAATTTATATTTTCGTATTTTTGCTTGGCAATTTCAGAAATCAAAAATCAACTTGTACAGATTTCACATACACACACACACACATAGGCATCTATCGTACGAGACGTTCACTTGCGCCCTAATGAGAGCAAATAAACCCGAGCGAACCGGGAAGCGCACACATAATTATAAATGTTGCATATTTGCATGTGTGTTAGTCTTCCTGTGTGTGTGTTGCTAGCCAAACAATAGATGGAATTTGTGCGCGTTTGCTTTGTTTTAATTTTATTTTTCACAGAACGCCGCACCGCATCACCCACGGCACCGTCAATCAGACGCACCGACAGCTGGCAGGTTTTTGTACTCACTCCACTTTGTTGTTGTTATTGGCTGCGCGCAAATTATTTCTGTTTAAAATTTGGCATTTAAAATTGGAAACTCTGTGATGTGAGGAATTGAATGCTTGATTGGCAGGCGAGAATTTCATTAATTTCAATTATCGTCTTTCGATGATTTACACAATAGTCATCAACGCATCCGAACTTTACATGACGGGTTGACACTTAATCAGCTTTGTGCTTTTATTTTCACAAAACAAACATTAAATAACAAACAATTTGTTTTTTTCGCGGAACTGAGACAAATATTTTGTTGGCTTTCTATAAAAGAATAATCACTTCAGTAATTTTAAAAATGTTTTACTTGAAAATGCTGGAAACACGCCAAACTTAATTAAATTTTTTTGTAATAAAAATTAAAATAAATTAATTTTTTTTTTTGTTTTTTTCATAAAACACTAAACTGAAAAAAAATTAATTTTTAATAATTTTTTGTTTAATTAAATTTTACTTTTTTTTATTAAAATAATAATTTTTTATAAATTTTTTTTTTCATTATTTATTTATTATAACATTTATAAAAAAAATGAGTTTTTATAAAAATAAATTAATAAAAAATTAAAGTTTATTTATTTTCCCAAAAAAAGAATTGGAAAACATTCATAAAAAGCAAAATTAAGGTACAAATGAAATCAAATTCTTGAGTTTATATAAAACAAAATTAATTTTTATAAAAAGTTAAATTAATAAAAAATTAAAATTTGTTTAATTTATTAAAATTTATACATACATAAATTTTAGAAAAAAATTCTCTGTAAAAAAATTGGAAAATATTTAGAAAAATTAAATATAATTCTTGAATTTACATATATAAAAAAAATAATTTTTATAAAAAATTAAATTACTAATTAATATAAAAATAATTTTTTGTTTAATTAAATTTTATTTTTATTTATTTCAAATAATTTTTTTTTTATTAAAAATATTTTTTTTGTTTATTACAACATTTATGAAAAAATTAATTTTATTTAAAAATTTAAATATTACTTTAAAATTTATTTATTTTGCAAAAAAATTGAAAAAAATTAGAAAAAAAAAGTTAAGTCAAAAATGAAATAAAATTCTTGAATTTATAAAAATAATTAATTTTTATAAAAAATAAATAAATAAAAATTAAAATTTATTTAATTTAGAAAAATTAAGGAAAAATTATATAAATTTTAATAAAATAAATAGATTTTATATAAATGAATTTTTATATAAATTCAATAATATTAATTAATTTTGCCTTATTTTTGTTTTTTTAATTTTTTCCAAAATTTTTTTTTGCAGAGAAATATTTTCTAAATATAAACATTATTTTTTGTTCTAATTTGTTAGAATGTCAAAAATATATTTGAAAAGGATTTTAATAATTTGTGTTTTAATAATTTTTTTTTATACAAAAAAATATCAAATAAAATATAATATACAAATTTTGTTATTTAAAATTTTTGAATTCAGTTGAAAAAAAAATTATTTCCACTTTCGTAAAATAAATGCAGTTGAACTTCCTTCCATAACTCGATCTCTTTAACTGGAAATAGCAGTCAAATTTCATAAGAATTCGAAAATTCGAGGGTTTTTTGAGTTTAGGAAGCTTAACTGTATAGATATATGTACATATATACAATTTCCTGGGGCAAATTAACTTTTTTCCATCAATTTTAAAAAACATTTAGTGCGAAGAAAATTTAAAATAACAAAAAAAAATTATATTTCCTTTTAAAATTTGTTTAAATTAAACAAAAAAAAATAATTTTAAATTCTAATTTAAAAAAAAAATAAAAATAGATCTAATTATTATTTAAAAAAAAATATATTTCCTTTTTAAATTTGTTTAAATTAAAAAAAAATAATAATTTTAAATTCTAATTAAAAAAAAAAACAATAAAAAAAACTCTAATTTAAAAAAAAAATTAAGGCATCTTTTATATTCGAAAAGTAATATATATTTTTCTTTTCAAATCAACCAAATAAAATTTTTTTAAAACCGAAACTGCACAAAACTCAAAAACTACCACAAACCGAAAAAAATAACTGTACTGTATTTATTCACAGTGTAAATGTAACTTTTTTCACAAAATTGTTTCAAAAATTACAATTTTTTTCCAAACCCACAATTGATTTGAATTTAATTTCGTTCAAACCACAATTTATTCGTACTTTTACAAACGCCGCACGAAAATTAGCAACGCTCAATCGTTTAAAATTCTCTGCTTGCGCCTGTGTACTCACAACGTCGCGTATACGCACTGACTGCCGCACTCAGCCCACAGCGGCAGTGAAAGAGTCTTACTCCGAAAGACAGCTGGCGCACATTTGGCGGCAAATTCCAGCCGCTTCCAGTTAACAAATGCGCGTGCGCTTCCAGTATCAGTTAGTAATAACAACAATAAATGCAAAAAGCGAAGAAAAAAGAAATGCCACGAGGCAACACGTGCCCACCTGTGGCAGCAACTAGCGTTTGGTGCGCGCGCACGCCGCAAGGGCGGGCAAAGAAAATTGCGAACAGCTGTTTCAGTTTAGAATTTTGTACAAACACACACAAACACAGACTGTGCTTTCTAATTTATCAATGGCAATGATAAAATGCTTTCAATGTTGTGTGGCGGCATTGAGATTGAGTTTTATTGTTTAAATTGTATTAAAATTTCTGCTGTCACAGAAAGCTGATGACGTTTTAATTTGCGTATATTATTTTGAAAATTAATTATAAAATCAATAATATATTATTAAAATTTGAAAGTTTTCAAGACAATAAAACGCGAAAAACTGGCCTATAACTGTTCAGGATTAAATACGCCAAATAAGTGGTCCTCAGTCTGTAAGATATACCCTTGCCTCAAAAATCGGATTAAATGGGACTAATACCGATACTTTCGAACTTCAAGTTACGTTATGTCACATATATCGGTGTGTTAGTTATTTTAATGAAATTGAGAGAATGTGTTTCTCTAATAAGACTGAATCTTTTTGCCTAAAATAGATAAAATCGGTCGAAAACTTGTCTTTGCCCCAAATAGCTGATATTTAGGTTTAGCTCCTTTTCATATATGTTTTTATATATAAAATTTTTATAAAATATGTTCTCTTGAGGATCGAGATATCAAGTGCAGCCAGGTCCTTCTCATTCTGATCTCTCAAATGGAGATCTTCTTTTTCCTTTACTTCCATCAGCGTGTATTTAATCGAAAACCTTCAAAGTTGGAATGTTCTCTTCCATCCGAACAACAAGACCCAGCCAGTGCACCCGCTGTCTCTTGATTTGCTGAGCTATGTCAATGTCGTCGTATATATCGCATAGCTCACCATTGGATTCAATGCCGTTATTGCTTCTGATTTCAAAATATATAAAATTATACACTTAGTTTCACGACGGGCATGCTTTCATCCGACCATATCTTCAAAAGAAGTTGATGTATTCACCTTGCCAATTCTTCGGCGGCATATTTGAATATCTCGACCGATAATCCACCAGCCCTCGTTATCATCATAGTCAGGCATTAGAACATATATTCAATCGTAATCGATTGGGGAATCGGGTTCACCATCTCCAAATAACGGGTGATTTTTTAAGAGCTTGATAACTTTTTTAAAAAAAAAAACGCATAAAATTTGCAAAATCTCATCGGTTCTTTATTTGAAACGTTAGATTGGTTCATGACATTTACTTTTTGAAGATAATTTCATTTAAATGTTGACCGCGGCTGCGTCTTAGGTGGTCCATTCGGAAAGTCCAATTTTGGGCAACTTTTTCGAGCATTTCGGCCGGAATAGCCCGAATTTCTTCGGAAATGTTGTCTTCCAAAGCTGGAATAGTTGCTGGCTTATTTCTGTAGACTTTAGACTTGACGTAGCCCCACAAAAAATAGTCTAAAGGCGTTAAATCGCATGATCTTGGTGGCCAACTTACGGGTCCATTTCTTGAGATGAATTGTTGTCCGAAGTTTTCCCTCAAAATGGCCATAGAATCGCGAGCTGTGTGGCATGTAGCGCCATCTTGTTGAAACCACATGTCAACCAAGTTCAGTTCTTCCATTTTTGGCAACAAAAAGTTTGTTAGCATCGAACGATAGCGATCGCCATTCACCGTAACGTTGCGTCCAACAGCATCTTTGAAAAAATACGGTCCAATGATTCCACCAGCGTACAAACCACACCAAACAGTGCATTTTTCGGGATGCATGGGCAGTTCTTGAACGGCTTCTGGTTGCTCTTCACCCCAAATGCGGCAATTTTGCTTATTTACGTAGCCATTCAACCAGAAATGAGCCTCATCGCTCATCGGACACGGACGCGAAACACATTTCGAACCGAACACTGATTTTGGTAATAAAATTCAATGATTTGCAAGCGTTGCTCGTTAGTAAGTCTATTCATGATGAAATGTCAAAGCATACTGAGCATCTTTCTCTTTGACACCATGTCTGACATCCCACGTGATCTGTCAAATACTACTGCATGAAAATCCTAACCTCAAAAAAATCACCCGTTATCACACTTTCACTACTTTTCAGCAGGCTGGAGAAGTGTTCTTTTCATAATTTTAGTATGCTCTGAGCATCAGTCACTAGATCACCACTTCGGGTATTACAAGTGTATGCTCCGGTTTGGAAATCTTCCGTTTTTGAGCATTAGCCCTGTCGGCTAGCTTCTCAAGCTCTTCCTGCTCACATATTTCGGTTGCGAGGTAGGCAACCTGGCTTCTTTCCACTAAGCCACCACAGTCCTTATCGTCCTAGCTTTTTTTTTGATGTTTCCGAAAACCAATGTTTTCGCCTGCAGCTATATATAATATAACGAGCTTGAAATGCAGTCCCACAGTTTCCATATATCGAGTTGCCGATGAGTGCTCGCAAAGATCAAAAGTGCAAGTGGAGTAGAAAACCGTTTCGTTGTCGGTTGTGATTGTAACTTCTCAACGTCGTAGCTTCCATGTCTGTGCTACAACAAGATACTTGTTCCGAGTCAATGTTTGGTCATCAGAGTTTTCGCACTTTAAAGTCACTGGAGACATGTCGTATATCTATGACAACATGATCGATCGGGTTTTGGGCTTCTCAAAGTCAAGTAGCTTGATAAATTTTCTTGTGCTGGAATCTAGTACTGCAGATAACCATATTTCAGGCCCTGCAAAGCTGATAATCGGTGGTCAATTTCGGTATCTATCTAATATCCTTTCCACCTCCTATTCAAAGCAAACTTTGCGCTATTTTATAGGGTCACTGCAGCAAACGTTCCAGGCAATATATGTAACCTTTACTTCGCTCAATACAACTCTTTGCTGATAGACTGTGGAGAAGGAATAAATATTTTAGGTGATAATCTTTCCATTGGTGGGTAGAGTGAAATTAGTTTGCGTCAAAGCTTAATTGCTATTAGGTTTCAAAACCAATAGATGAAACAGCTCTTGAGCAGCAATTCTTCCTCACTTCTCTCGTTTTTATTACCGGAACCTCGCATAATATTAAACTGACTAGCCTGCTGTTTAAAGTTTCGAAATTTCGAATTGGAATAGATTGAAGCCGGAGTTAACTATAAATAATAAGTCCCTTCTTGTCCTTATCCACACCATAAGTCGCTTTCTGAGTTCAGGTATACAATTTTCTAGAGTCTTTACTTCATGGAACAGCCTTTTTTTTATTAAAGCAGCAAACAGCAAATCGTCAAAAGCATATTAAATATCTATTAAATTTCGCTACAATTTAATGGCCCACTAGCCAATAACTCCCACCTGCCTGCATTATTTACGAGCTATTCGTTTTGGAATTCAATTAGCTTCATTTATGTCTCATTGACTGCGTGCGCCTGAGCAACATTTCGGTTAATAATGAGGTTAATAAATTCTGTTCGGCTATTCCCACCAAATATCTTCGGCTAATTGGCAAATAATTTTACTATAAATAGCCTTTTGCCTTTAACAGGACAATTTTAAAGTTTAAGCTGCTTGCGAGCAATTAAAAGTAGCTCATTTTTTGCCAAAAAATATAATAAAAATAAAAAACAAAAACAAAATAAAATAAAATGGGTGCAAACAAAGCAGACAAAGCTTGGATTTCATTGAAAATAAATAAAGCACACGCACATGTGTGTTTGTTTACACACGCGCCTGTGACCACAAATAAACACACACGCACGTAGAAGGTGCGGCAGAGAGCAATGTACAGCAGTGAGCAAAGTTGGCGTGACCTGCGACACTTTAAGCTGCACACGCGGCCACACACATCTTTCATGTGCACTGCGCAGCGCAAATTTACCTCACGAAGTCCCCGTCCAGTGTGATGTCAAGGTCAATGATTCTTTGCTATAGTTGTTTTTTGTTTCGCATTGTTGTTGTTTTATAATTTCTATTGTAATTTCTATTTTATTTTTGTTGTTGTTTTGCTTCTATTTTTATTGCGCTCATTAACTTAAAACAATTAAACGCGCATCAAAACGTAAAAGCACCGAAACACAGAAATAGCAGCACAACAACAACAACGAGCAATAAATAAAACAATCAATAAACAACTTAAGACCACATAATGCGCGCGTTGTCAATATGAAATTACAAGTAGCTTCAAGCAGGCATTGACATTTCGACGCTGCGAAATTGATAGTGAGAGTAAAATGGGCAAGTGGGCGGTCGGTGCGTATGAGTAACATTATGGCGGCTCTGTGTCACAGCAGTGATAAAGGTGAAGTGTGTGCGTGTGTGCGTGTGTTTACATAAGTTTTTAAACGCTACGTGTCACATTGCATTTAATTAAGGCTATTAAATATTAATTTAATTTATCTCAAACAGACGGCACTTAAAAGGCCGCGTGAGTGAGAAGTGTGTGAGTGGGAAGAAGAGAGCGAACGTAGTATGTCAATAGTAATGAAAATGCAGTAAAATATTAAATTTACAAATTAATTATGCGTTGGAGTACACTTGATCATTATTGAAAACATATTGCACAGCAACAAAAACAACAACAATGAATCATATTATCTCAACGATCTGTTTAACAACAGTATACAAATAGATTTGATTGTTTTTCAAGTGACATGCTGCTAGTAAAGTGATTACAAATGTGCGCTGAATGGGTTTTACCACGAATATTGCAGTCGGGTTAGAAACATGTTACCATTAAGGAAACGTGATTAATAAAATGAGATTTTTTTTTTTTTTTGGTTTTTATAAATATGGTTATCAAGAAAAGAGAAACTTTTGGAGAATCTAAAGGCTTTTCAACAAAGTTTTTTGGATTATCATCACTTCAAACGCGATAATTTTGTTTATTTAGGTTCCCATTCAATCAAAACGAGCTTTATTGCTGGACAAAATATTCTTATAAAAATCGGGAACGAGATGGCCACTGCTTTTGCGCCCACTCATCGAATGTGTGTCGCGATTGATGGTCGTTCGCTCAATTTATTAATAAATGACAAATAAAATTCAGTATAAATCAAGTAAGAGCTATTAAAAAGCCCATCTTCGAAAAATAATACACTTTTGAACACATCTCGATTAAAAAAAACTCATCCTAATGTGAAATTTAAAATTTAAAATCGAATTTTTCGCATTTTGATAGGCTACACGTTTCAAAATAACATAGATTTTCTAATTTTTTTTTTTTAAATCGATGTCACTAATAAATTGCATCGATGTCACTAATAGAGTTGCAGCCTCCTAAAGCCGTTTAGTTATCAAAACCACATTTTTTGAATATGCTTGAGTGAGAGTTTACTCGGAAACAAGTTTCCAAACACTATCAACTTTCTTCAGCACTTTCTATATATGTGACCTGGTCTACGAAAAGGGAGCTAACGTGCGAAAACTAGTTTTCTGGGAAACAGCTATTAAAAATAAACAACTCGTTTCGTCAGTTTCTCGTTATCTCATTAATTGTTCTCCTTTCCAGAGGCTTCAAGGACGTACAGTATATGTTGTTTTTGGTCGGAATATTATTATAGTTCATCGTGTAAGTTGCTAGTGTGGAACATTTAAAAAAGTAACACTGAAGAAGTGACGTTTACTCTAATACCACGCAGCTGCTGTTGTCTTGTTTTCATTCGTCTCTCTTTCCGGATGTTCTGTTATCACATTTGTGTAAATGTTTCTGTTGATTATCGTCTTTGGATTTCGCATGAAATAAAACATGAGTGTTGATGAGGAGTTCAGTGCTGTATACGGACAATATTTCCATGAAAAGGATGATGAAAACAATGAAGAGAGCGATTATGATGAAGACGAAGTATGTGTATCTCAGGCAGAAGATGATACCGAACAAACTTTTGTTAAGATTGACCTGTCTGTTGTTGAAGTAAAGGAGGAGGAACTGGTAACAAAATTTCTGTCAAAAGATTGTTGTATTAATAAATGTCATACACTGATACCACGCAAAATGATCGAGAGTACGCGGAACAATCGTTTAGAGATGTCGAAAAATGAACTTGATGTAGTGATACTAAATCACATCGAAGCTGGAATTATGAGTAACGAAAAGCTAGAAAGTGTATACGCAAAGTTTGCTGGCCGGAAGAAATATGGACAGAAACAGGATACAGAAGTTATGAGGCATAAAATTACATTTATCTTCTACAGAGTACCTGTTTGTCGTTTGTTTTTCCTTTTTGTACATTCATGTGGGAAGAAGCGTTACGAACATTTAGTACGTCATTTTGCCGCACAGGTTGTAACAGTGCGACAACACGGACTGGCAAATAAACCGAGTACACATCCAAAGTCATTTAAACCGGCTGACATCGAAAAAGCTGTTAAATTCATCGAGTCTATAGCCGATTTAATGGCTCTTCCACTGCCCGGACGAAATTTAAGGATTTTCGGTTAATGAAACTGCCATCCAGCGAGACGAAGTCCTCAGTTTATCGAAAATACATTTCTTCACTCAGTGATGACGAATTGAAGATGAGTAATCGCAGTTTTCGACGGATATGGTCCAAATACATACCGTACGTTACAGTTATGAAACCAGCGGATGATCTCTGCGATGTCTGCCGTGGTAAGTAGCTCATTACTTGCTCATTTTATAGTTGTATCAAACGTTGAGATTAAACTCAGTATTTTTTCTTTTAATAGGAAACGCAATATCGATTGCGCAAGCCAAAGGTGTTACTGACATTGAACGCGATCAGAAGCTTAATCAATTTCTTTCAAACAAGTTATGACTTTTTGGATTCTATCACGTGAAAAAGCATCTCATCTTCCATCCGAATCAACTAAAAAGTGAAAATTGATTTTTGACACCTAAGCCCCCTTTCCGCAGACCAGGTCTCATATAGCTCCTTACAATGACCTGCCAGTTCTTTAATCTGATCAAAAATAATGAATTAAAAAAGTCCAAGAAAAAATGGCATAAAAAAGTCGTAAAAAATTTATGATGATAAGGCTCTAAGTAACTATTAATGCTTAGTATGCAGGGCTCATTAATGATTAGTTGCAGTTTCGCATTTGTTTTTTCCATTTTTTCTTTGACCTCAATAATGAAAGAAGGATTTCTGACCAATCCCTTGCTTTCAAAAGTAAATCGTTCGCAGTGTTGCATCTCCACTTCTCTTGTTAAAAATGCTCGGCATTTGAAAAGTTAAGTTAACTCCAAATTAGGCAAAAAAATACAAAAATTTTACTATTACAATTTTTTCACATAAATTTTGAGGTTAATTCAAGGTATTTTAATGTAAAAGTTTAAGAAATTTTTGTGACACACAACTTCGCTGTTTCCATAAGCCTCCGATCTTTGTAAAAAATAGTGATAAACCGTATGGTCTGATTTGATTTGTTGTCAAGATATTCTGATCCGTCAGCTTTTATAATAGTCAGATGCTACAGTGATCTGATCTGGTCTGTTATTCTTGGACCATGCTAAATTTCTTGAAGAGATCCTGCCAAATAAAAAAGTTTTCCATGCAGGAACTTGACTTTGAGCAGTCAGTTTGTATGGCGGCTTTATGTTATTGTAGTGCGATATCAGCGGTTTGGACAAATTAGCAGCTTCTTGAGGAGATCAGATCGATATCCAAAATTTAAGCGAGTAGTCGTGGATATATGGACATATACATGGGCAGCCAGGGCGGCATGAATTTAGAGATGATAAGTTTCTGGCGATGTTAATATCAGTATCGCATATAGGATTCAGGTTCAGAAAGCTCACTTAATTTCCAAGCAGGGTTGTAGTCAGCCATTAACAATGAAGCTTGACTTGTAAAAAATTATTGAAATATATTGTTTAGGCGAGAATTCGGCATTATTATGGAACCCGGTTTGACTTGCTTTACAGTTGCGTAACCTTACCACCAGAGTACTCTCATATGTAGGTTGCCTTCATGTTTTGGGATTTGGTAACCTTAGTGTTGAATGCTGGCAACTGTTAACTTAATCGTAAAGTTTGACATTTTTGGTCTTTTACATAGTCAGTACGTTTTGACATACGGCCCCTGCTTTTGTTGTTTACAGTAACTTGAAATACTCGTCTCGGCTAAAGTGGTATTAAATCGTAAAGATTTTAGTGGAATTATTTTTACAACTTTCGATGTGGTTTATCTCCGGATAATCATCGATCAATTTAATGAAATTTTTGACGATGAAGCTCCATCAAAGACCAGTCTACTATATATCGATGTATTGATGAATTCAGTTAAGGCCCTTCCATGACGAATCTCGTGAAGCTCGTATAAAATCGGTTGTTGTTCCGCCGAGGATGGATTACTCTTCACCACGACAATGCGAGCTCTCAGAGGCAACCTACGCAGGTGAATATAGCTATATGTCGTTACTGCACCGCTCTAAAGAAGATTTTTATATACGAAAATCTTAAGAGAGGTGAAATAATGACTTTGAATATACTACTGTGCCCAAAAAATAAGAAAAAATAAGGTGACAATGTATTTATTTTGAAAATTCTTTATTTATTCTTCCAAATCAGTTTCATCCCCTTCAAAGTAATCCCCTCCCGATGCAATGCCTTTATGCTAACGGATTTTCCAATCTTCGAAACACTGGTTGTAGTCATCTTCCGGGATGGCCTTCAGTTCCGTCTTCGCTGCGGCTTGAATCTCCTCTATCGTATAAAAACGGTGCCCCGGAGCGGTCTTTTGAGCTTGGTGAATAGCCAAAAGTCGCGCGGCACCAGATCAGCTGAATACGGTGGTTGCGGGATGATATGGGTTGAGTTTTTGGCGAAATGATCACGAATTACGAGGGCAGTATGGGATGGTGCATTATCGTGGTGTAAAAACCAATAATTGTCTTTCCACAATTCCGGCCTTTTCAGGCGGATAGCGTTACGCAAACGACGCATAACGTTCAAATAATATTCCTTGTTGACTGTTTGACCGGTTTGAAGGAATCCATAATGCACAACACCACGATAATCGAAGAAAACAGTCAACATGTCAACATGACCTTTATTTTTGAGCGACTTTGGCGCGATTTTTTTAGTCTCGGCTCTCTTTTGGAACAATATTCGCTCGATTGAACGGTTATTTCGGGGTCGTAAGCATAGATCCAAGCCTCATCGCCAGTTATAATGCGTTTCATAACACCCTGGTAGTCGGAAAGCATCGTTTCACACACGCCTTTTTTTCCAAAAAATTCAATGCTTTCGGTACCAGTCGAGATTTGACGCGCTTGAGGCCCCAAACATCCTTCAAAATGGTATTGGCTGAGCCTTTCGATATGCCAACTTCATCAACAAGGTCTCCAATTGTTAATCGACAGTTTTTTTTAACACCAAATCTTTGATTTGTTGAACGTGAGCTTCGTCGGTTGAGGTTGATGGTCGCCCTGAACGCTCTTCGTCTTCAACACGTTCACGGCCGGCTTGGAACTCACTATACCACTTAAAAACATTTTTTTTAGACATAGCCTTATCACCAAAGGCTTTCTGCACCATCCTCAATGTACCCGCTGCAGATAATTGATTCCGTAAACAAAATTTAATGCAAATTCTTTGCTCAACAAATTTCGACATCGCAAAAAAGGAAAAACTCACTTTTAGCAGCTCACAAAACGACACGTATCCCAAACACTAATGAAAATTTTGAAATGAAATTTGATATAAATGTGACTGACAGTACTACCAACCGAAGAAAAAAAAATTTTCTTCAAATCCTTCGACGCGCGCAGTTTAAATTCAAATGTCACCTTATTTTTTTGGCCCAGTAGTATGTATATTTTTCAAATTATTTATTTTGGCTTTCAAATGTAACGGACAAAATTTGCTGCTCTTCTTGAAAAATACGCACCGCCTGATGCCCTTGCAACATGTTCTCGACTCAATCTGTATGAGCGAACAAGTCGTCAACTGCTACAAACAGATTGAAACCAACATCGCCCACCGCCCACCGGCAAATAAAGCTACACTTAAGAGCCACCGCAAGAGCTCTTTGTTCTCTTCGCGACCAAGTACTCTTTCGCTCGCTCTCTCGCTCTCTTTCTTCTGCACGCACACATACATGCGAGCACGCTGCTAATGTAACGCAGCAGAAGCGCTTTGGCTGCCATGTGGAGCACTCTCCGTCGTTTGTTCGTCATTTAACGCCGTTAAAGAAGGACGTTCGTACGGTAGCGCGCGGACGTAACAACGCTTTTCTGTCGTTTCTTGGCCAAAAACAAAAACAAAATGCAATAAAGCACATGCAAAGCAGTAACAAAAAACAAAAACATGAAATGTAATTGTGGCAGCAAGCAAAAAGTGCAAAGCGGAAACTAACAATGAGAATAATTTGAATATTAATTATTTGTCAAGTGCTTAACTAAATACCACCGCTCTTATCAGTTGGGCAAATAGCAGAAAAATAAAGAAATATTTATTTACAACCACATGTATTTGTGTTTTTGTATTGTATTTGCACTGATTTTGTGCTTTTACTTTTCTATGCGAAAGTGAAATTGATTACAAGAAGATCATAAATTATTTGTAATTAGTGCGTAATTGAGAATTTCTAAACTTGTACTTATAATTACAATTATTTCGTGGTTTTTGGCTAGCGTTTGCGGTTATTTTGCGATTATTTTATTATTAATTTTTTTTAATTAAGTGCGAACATTCGCGGATATTTTGCCGTCGCGCGTGCGGGAGAATATATTTCTAATGCCAATAATGAATACTAAAAAGGTGAATAAATTATGGCAAATAATTTTGACTTTATAGGTAATTTGAAATGAGTAAAATATATTTTTAAAAATATTGAATATAAACAATAAAATATTTTTATAAAAATATTGAATTATTTATTTAATGATAGTTTAAAAAAATTAAAAAATATTGTTTTAATTATATCAGAAAAATAAACATTAAATTCTATATTTTTTTTATGTCTCGAAACGATTTAAGCTAGAAGATTACAAGATAAATCAGTTAAGTGACATAAACATTACTTATATACATAGAAACATGTACTTATGTATGTATGTATATGTCTTTAAAAATTGACACACACCCACCAAAAACTGTTCAATTTGATTAGATTACAAATCTAAGTGATTAATTAATCGATTTCAGTAATTAGTTAACTATTAAATTCATATTCATTACCGAACTTAACAATTTTAATTGAAAATAATCAAAAAAATAATCGCGATTATTTTCCAGTAATAAAAGTAATCTTAACTAATCAAAGTAATCAATTTTTCAAACTTGATTACTTTGTTTATATTTATTTTAAAACTTTACTTTTAATTTTTACTTTTAACTTTTTGGCTTTTAGTCAAGAAAAGTAATGATTATTCTTCCTTAACGAAATAATGATTAATAATCAAAAAATAATTTGAAAATTTGTTGAAAAATAATCGATAAGTAATTAAAATAATAACTGATTAATTCTAAAGAAAGTAATTAAAAAGTAATTAATTTATTTTTCGCTTAGGGAAATTAATAATAAATTATCAAAAATTAATAAAAATAATAAAATATTAAAAAAGAAAACTAATGAAAAGTCAGATTATTTTTTCATAAGAAAATCACAAGCTAACGGAAATTAATTAAAGCAATAATCCCAAAATTCCTCATTAATACGAAAGCAAGTAATCTTAAGTAATCAAAAAGTAATTTATTTACTGTTCTCTAGAATAAAATAATTATAACTAATCGAAAAGTAATTACAATTTTTAACCAAAAATTCCTGATTAGTTTGAAGTAGTAGTCATAAGTAATTAAAATAAAATTCCTCTGTGGTTTGCGTATATTTCCTTAAGTATTTATTTTTGTAATTTATAAAATACACTTTGAATTATTTTTTTGTCTTGAAGTGAGAGAATTAAAAAAAAAATCATAAGAAATCGAAAAGTAATTAAACAGTTTTCCTAAATACTTCTTTTAATTTCTTTAATTAAAAATATTTTTTATTTTTTTTAATTAAAAATATTTTTTTTTTATTAAATTATACTATAAAAGTAATTAAACAGTTTTCCTAAATACTTCTGGTAAGTTCGAAAGAACGGAATAATAAATAAATAAAAAGTAATTAATTTTTTCCTTAAATAAAGTAATCGAAAAGTCATTAAAATAACATTCCCGATTATTTTGTATATATTTCTTGTAATACTTATTTTTATAATTTATAAAAAAACTGTGTTTAATTAGTTAATTTTCTTAAAGTTAGTTTAGAAAGTAATCATATGAAATCGAAAAGTAATTCAAATTTTTTCTCAAAAATTTTTTAATGTTCGAAAGAAAGGAAAAATAAGTAATCAAAAAGTAATTAATTTATTTTTGTCTTAAACTAAGTAATCATAAACAATCGAAAAGTAATTGAAATAATTATACAAAAATTCCTCATTAGATCAGAAAGAAGAAATTAAAATTTCCAGAACAGTTCTAAGGAAAGTAATCTTAAGTAATCACAGAGTAATTAAAACAACTATTTAAAAAAGTAGTTATAAGTAATCAAAATGTAATACAAATACTTATTAAAAGTAATCATAAGTAATCAAAAAGTAATGCCAAAATGTAATACAAATACTTATTAAAAGTAATCATAAGTTCGAAAGAAAGGAAAAATAAGTAATCAAAAAGTAATTAATTTATTTTTGTCTTAAACTAAGTAATCATAAACAATCGAAAAGTAATTGAAATAATTATACAAAAATTCCTCATTAGATCAGAAAGAATAAATTCAAATTTCCAGAACAGTTCTAAGGAAAGTAATCTTAAGTAATCACAAAGTAATTAAAACAACTATTTAAAAAAGTAGTTATAAGTAATCAAAATGTAATTAAAATAATTATTAAAAGTAATCATAAGTAATCAAAAAGTAATGCCAAAATGTAATACAAATACTTATTAAAAGTAATCATAAGTAATCAAAAAGTAATGCAAATAATTATTTGAAAAGAAATAATTTTTAGCCCAAAAGTAGTGGAAAAAATTGTTCAAAAATTCTTCATATTTTGTTTATATTTAGAAAATATTTAAGAGCTCTTTATGTATTCAAAATAGCGTTGCCACTTGTCAAAAAAATAGAAGTGAGCAAAATATTACAAAACATTAAATAAAAAAATTTTGCATTTAATGAAACTTTTACGAACATCTGCGGTTTTTATTATGATATATGAACGAATAGAGTTGCCACCTATCAGAAAAGTAAAATTTTATTAAATTTTTATTAAACTAGCCCTTATGACTACATTATAAATGAATATAATTGCTTGAAATACATATTATACTTTTCAAAAATATTACTGTCATATACCTATAGTATAACGGTTAATACAGATAAAAGCTCATAAATATTACTCAAAGTGATAAAACTGGCAAATAGCTATTTAAATTTAGATTAGTTATTATTGCAGAGCACAAACACGCCCACACATTTATAAACAACAAATACAATAACATGTTTTTCATAAACTCTTCGGAGGAGTTTAACACCACGAAATGCCTGTAGACGCCACTGGAACATATGATTAATTTGCTTTGCTTCTGCAGAGAGCGCAATTTGCGTGTATAACGGCATTTTATAAACAATTGTGAGAGGGACACGTGCTCATTAAATATTTCTTTCACGGCTCGTGTGAAAAAGTAAAAGCACTAATAATGTTATTACAGTCGCTAAACAACCCCAAACACTAGTGTAACGTTATCAAACAACAACAAAATGACAACACATGCATACAACATACAATCGTACGTCTTTTTAGAAGCCTCACCTGCTTCAACAAAACACACTACCTTTCAAACTAGTAGGCATATTTAGTCGCATATTCCACCGTTGCATTCAAACTCTCTCAAAATAACACTCTCTCACACGCTCTCACTTGCAACACACTCAGCACAGTCAAGCACTAACCCTCTTGTGTGCTATGTCATGTCCCAATCCAAGTTGCAATGGTTCGACCGACTGCACAATCTCCTCACCGCTTCACCGTATTACAACAAAAAGTAATCAAATCTCACAAAACGACAAAGAAAGTACAACACACGAAGCAAGCGCTCTCAATACAACTCACAGTTTAGAGAGCAGACAAATAAACAGCAACTTTACTTCGAAGCGTAAAAACTCTAGCAACTGCTAATAGGTATTCCCCAGAAACCACTTTAACAAGAATAATAAAAACCGAAAAAGGTCCTTGTTACACATGCTACGCTCTTCGGTTTGCTCTCTCTTTCACGCACGCTTCATTAAATTCGCATTACGAAAGTTACGTTAAATGAGTGCGTAAAATAAAAACAAAAGCCATGAGCCATAACAGTAAAAAAAGAGAGCAAAACGTCAAAGTAACAAACATAAAAGTTATGAGGATAACTTAAACGGGTGGCAACGTGAGCGGGGTGCTTTGAAAAAACAGACAACATTCAAGTTTATGCGCACATAAATATGGATGTCATGCCTTCTTATTGTATTCCAACAGATGCAGGACATTAATGGGAGCTTAGGAAACGGGGTTAAGGTGTACAAGGCAAAGTGAGAGGGGGAGAAGGGAAAATTTAATGGGTGAGTAGAGTTTACGCTTGTAAAACGAAGGAAGGACACACGCGTTTCAAGTGCCAGCAGATAACAGTTAAAGTCGCATAAGTAACGGTATGGAATGAAGAAGGGAATATAGTATTATGGCGTATGCAGGAAGAGCAATTACTAAAAGAGGGAACGAAAATGTGTTTTTGTATATGAGAGAAGTGCACTATGAGTACTCCGCAACCGGCTACAGAAATTTGATTGGACGGAAATTAGATTTTATTTTAGAAAACATTTAAACAACGACTCAGAGCAAGCAACTATATCAAAGATTAAAATTAATGTAATTGAAATGTAATTAGTATTGCATTATTACATTCAAAAATAAAATAAGACTTTCCAAAGCACGTTCTATTACAAATAATTTATTAAATTATGAAAATACAAAAGACGAGTTATAGATTATATAAATTTAAAACATTGACTAAAGCTTAATTAATTAAAATTAAGTACAACTTACAAAAGTTACCATATAACTATATATATACAAAAGTAAAATAAATTAAGGAAATTAATTTGCAATTGTTTCAAAAACAAATTGTTAATTTTCCTTAATTAAAAGTAATTAAATTTCTTTAATTAAAAATATTTTTTATTTTTTTTAATTAAAAATATTTTTTTTTTATTAAATTATACTATAAAGACATTATGTTTTCTGAATCAAATTAATTAAAATAAATTAGACTACCTGAATATAAACTCAATTAATTATTTTATTAAGACAAATTAAACTACATTAATTAAATTTTGTTTTTCTATTTTAAATTTTAATACTTTTAACAGACTATTTAAATTAAAGTGAGAACAATTTAAAAATTACTTTTAATTAAGATTATCCAAATTGCAAAAAAAAATTATTTGGAAGTTAATTCAACTACAATTTGAAAGCATTATTTGCAACTCTGATTAAAACAAACGAAAAAACTAAGTTTAATTTATCTTAATTATTTTAATTAAATTTATTTTAATTTTAATTAAATTCATTAATATATTAATTAAATTAACTACTTTAATTTATTAATTAAATTGAATTAAATTAGGTCAAAATATTTTGACACGACTAGAGTCATTTGTTTGGAAATAACTAAAGTCAATTTTAATTAAATAAAAATATATAAAATAAATATTAATTATAAAAACGCAACTAATCAAATCAAATTGAAAAAATATATTAAAATAAATAAAATTAAATTAATATTAAAGAGACAAAAATATAATAAATTAATTCAAGGCAAGCAAAATTATTTTTAATTACACAAAATTAATTAAACTTAAAGTTATTTAAATCTAAGTAAACAAAAATAATAGAAAATAAATAAAAAATGATATTAATTAATTATAAATAAATTATCTGGTTTTTAAAAAATTAAAAAAAATATATTAATTCGATTAGTTTATTAAATTAAGTAAATATGTATATATTTAACTCAGAAAAAACTTGAACTAATCAGTTATTTTCAAGTAATTATTTTTATTAGTTTACGATTACTTGTAATTACTTTCGTTAAGAGAAAATAGTCTGACTACAAGCCAATTCTAAATATTAAAATTTTATAAAATGTAAATAAACTAATTAGGAATTGTTTAGTCATTATTCAATTTTTAATAAAATATAATTAACCTAATCAGGAATATTTGAGTGAATATTTTAATTACTTTCGGGTTACTTATGATTACTATCTTTCGAATTAATTAGTAATTTTTGCATAATTGTTTTAATTAATTTCGATAACTTTTGATTACTTTTTTAAAGCAAAATTAATCTGACTGCAAGATTATTAATTAAATTCAAAAAATAATTTTTTTATGAAATATAAATAAACTAGTTAGGAATTTTTGAGTAATTATTTTTAATGATTTGAATTATTTTTTCATTACTTATGATTATTTAGTGAAGGAAAATTTAATTTTTTTTGACTAAAGCCAAAAAGCTAAAAGTAATGAAATATAAACACGTATTTTCTGAAATAAATTTATTTATTTAAGTTAAACCATATTTTTTAATTAAAAATTAATTACTTTTTAATTGAAATTTAGGCAACTTCAGCTAAATTTTAATAAAAGTAATAAAATTTAATCAAATATGTTTCTAGTTAAAAATTAGAATTAATTAAATTAATTTATTAAACTTAAATAACTTCATAAATAAAATTATATTAAATTCAATCATAATAATAATTTTAAATTTCATTCAATAAAAATTTTTAATTTTTAAATAAATCAAAATAAATACAAATACAAAAAAATCAGCTTTTTAATTAAAAATATAATTTAATTAAATATCTTAATTTAAATCAAAAATTATTATTAAAACTTTAAATAATTGAACTAAATTTTATCTTAAGAGCTTAGTTTGGATTAAATATAATTTTAACTAACAATTAACATAAATTTAATTTTATTTCATTTATTTAATTAAATTTTTTAGTTATTTAAGTTTGACTATAATTAAGTTTGTTTATCAATTAATTAAGTTTAAATAATTTTTAAAATTAAATTAAGTACATATGTAAATTAAATAAAAGTAATTATTTTTTAAATGACTACTTTCTTAATTAAAATACAACTACTTTAATTTTTATTAAATATTTTTAGTTACAAATTAACATAAACCTAATTAAATTAAATTTTTTTTAATT
Organism: Bactrocera correcta; assembly: GCA_027475135.1. Taxonomy (NCBI): domain Eukaryota; kingdom Metazoa; phylum Arthropoda; class Insecta; order Diptera; family Tephritidae; genus Bactrocera; species Bactrocera correcta. Next base: position 73,491,120 of record CM050327.1, read on the forward strand.
AATTAAATTTATTTGATAATGAAATTAATTTAAATGGTAGTAAATTTAATTTAATTAATTTTTTAATTAAAATTTTTCAAATAAATAAATTTAAATTTTATCTTAAGATCTTAATTTGGATTAAATATAACTTTAACTAACAATTAACATAAATTGAATTTAATTTAATTTATTTAATTAAATTTTTTAATCATTTAAGTTTGACTGTAATTAAGTTTGTGTATTAATTAAGCAAGTTTAAATAATTTTTAAAATTTTTAAAATTAAATTAACTTAAGTATTTAAATTAAATAAAAGTAATTATTTTTTGAATGACTATTTTCTTAATTAAAATACAACTACTTTAATTTTTCTTAAATATTTTTATTTAAAAATTAACATAAACCTAATTTTATTTATTTTTTTTTAATTAATTAAATTTATTTGATAATGAAATTAATTTAAATCCTAATTTAATTTAATTAAAATTTTTAAAATAAATAAATTTAAGTTTCATATAAAAAAAATTAATGTTTAAAAGGTTTTTCTTAATTAAATTTACGACTATTTTAACATAAATAAGATAGTGCATTTTTTAATTAACAATTAACATAAATCTAATTTACTGTAAATTTTTTAAATGAGTTTAATATTAAGCTAACTCATTTTTTATTCTCCCATTTTCAGGCTAAATGTTTTGAGAAATGTAATCCGAGAAAAAAAGTTTAACCTGACACATATCAACGAATTTTTCATGGAATAATCAATAGAAATAGTATATACGAAACATAATGCTTAAAAACTAAAAGAAAAATCTACTTAAATATTTTCAAAGCACTTTGAAAAAAATCACAAAAAATACTTATGCTACAGTGTAAAGTAGAAACTGCGTAGCAACTGCGCTGAACATACCCAGTAGGAAAAATATAGTGCAAACACATACACAAACAAAAACAAAGACCGAGATTAAATGCGTTAAAAACTATACAAGAAAAACATAAATTATAAACAAAGCGCAGATGCTACAATAACACTTATAACAACCAGCTTAAAATATAATAGGTTAGAGAATACAACAACAATAACGAAGATGCTGTCATTCTATGCAAATTACGTGCTACACACGTCTCGACTGACGCCCACAATGGCCAAAGCGTTCGCCAAGCTGCTTGAACTTAATATGCCATAGATATGCGCAACTGCACACACACGCTTTGAAAGACACTCACATACACACACATACACGAGGACGAGCGCAAAGTGAGAAAACACGCTGTAGTTCACCTACATAGTGATGAATGTGTGGAAAAGTGTAAATGTCATGACGTTTATTTATTGTCTACGAAAACCACAAAACCCGAAACACAAATAACAACAACAACAACGACTAGTCTGCATAGTTAAAACACAGAAAAAAACTATTTTTATTTTTTGGTTTGTGTGCGTGACGCAACCGACACTTTGGCTGTAACAAAAAGTTGCAGAAAACAACAAAAAATCGAATAACAACAACAACGTTTCAGGCAACAACAAAAACATTTCGAGTAAAAAAAACAATAATTCGAACAACAACAATATTGCAAAAAACAACAATAACATTTTGAGCAGCAAGAACAACATTTCAAGCAACAACAACAATAATACGAAAAACTACAACAATAATTCTAATAACAACAACACTATTTCCAACAACAACAACAACAACACCGGAGAGTGAAAGTAATACCACGTCAAGGACATTGACAAGCTGAGCAATCACAACGCAGGATAACGAGTGGCCACACGAAGTTGATAACGACAACATAACGTGTAAGCTAACGGTATGCCATAAATATTTGTGTCCGTGTGTTTGTGTTTTCATACAACTTTTTCACTTTATTGCTCGCGTGTGGCAATAAAAGCGGCAAAAAGAGGAAAATAACAGAGTCTGTCATCGATACGGTTGAAGAAGCAGCCACCCTGTTGCTGGCATTCAATTGCAGACACCGACAAAGGCAGCTTACGACTTAGCACACACATACAAGCAAACATACAGTGAGTGTGTGTGTGGCATTAATTTTATACTTTGCTCATAGGAAGAGCTCGGCAAGCTAGCCTTGTGCTACAATTACTTAAGCCTCGCACACACAAACATATTTGCAAATACATATATACAGAGATATATATACATATATATCAGGTATATATGCACAGATATCGCCTAGAATGGCTGACGGCTATGCGACGTTGCTAATTTCAATATAAATCAAGCTGCTCAACATAGCAACGGAGAAGCAGAGGAAGAATCAGAAACAGAAACACATAAGAAAATAACCATCCACTCTTACAAGAACAACAACAACAACTAAGGAGAAAAACAAACAAAAATACCCACCCTACTAAAGGAAACAACTGCACTACCAACCAACCAACAATAAATACAACAACAACAACAACGACAAGAACAACTAATTCACCTTCAAAGCTTTAAGGATTAAGCAAGCATTAATATCGATCAGTTACAAGCGACAACAAAAGTAGCAAATAAACGAGTACCAGCGCACACATTGTTGCAGCAAAGGAGAAAGTACTCACAACAATAACAATAATAATAGCAACAACAACAACAAAAGCAAAAACAAAAGACGCAATAATAAAAGCGATAATAGCGTCTCACGTCGCCACTAAAGCGTGCAACGAACAGACGACAGCGAATCCACGAACAACAACAACAAAATACTACACACACGCTTACACACTTATTGATGCAGATGTGTGTGTTTGTGTGACATGTTGTTAGCTTGAAATTAGAGTCCTCTAGAATCACCTATACAGTTGTCAAACACAACTACAACAACACTTCGCCTGCTTGCCTGCCTGCCTGCCAAGTAAATAGGAATTCGACGAAATGGCACGACGCAAAGGAAGCGGAAGAGGAAGTAAGTTAACAAATAACATTATGTTTGACTTAATAAACAACAAATATTAAGTAGAAAATAGTTTAAGGCGTTGCAAAAGTTTATAATGGGTGTTTCTTTAATGTTGAATAAATAATTTAACTAAGGAAGCACTAAGGTCAGGTGTTATGAAAGACTTAAGGACATTATAAAAAAAAGCTTGTAAAGAAGAGAATACGTTAATTTCGCTTGCACCGCAGAAATAATACCCTATACAGGTGCATTTTTTAAAGTATAAAAAGTTATAAAAAGTTGTTTATCTTAATTGTGTTGAAACAGTTTATATGGCAGCTATATGTTATATTGGTCCGATTTGAACAATTTGTTCCGAGAACATAGCATTGTCTTAAATAATGACTATTACCAAATTTCATGACTATATCTTGTTAAATAAAAAAGTTTTCCCTACAATAACTAGATTTCGTTCAACCAGTTTGTATGACAGCTATATGCTATATTCATCCGATCTGAACAATTTGTTCCCAGAACATAACATTGTCTTAAATAATGATCATTACCAAATTTCATGATTATATCATGTCAAATCAAAAAGTTTTTCATACAAGAACTAGATTTTGTTCAACCAGTTTGTATGACAGCTATATGCTATATTCATCCGATCTGAACAATTTCTGCCGAGAACGTAGCACCGACTTAGAGAATGATCCATACCAAATTTCATGTATATATCTTGTTTAATAAAAAAGTTTTCCATACAAGAACTTGATTTTAATAGGTCAGTTTGTATGGCAACCATATGATATAGTGGTCCGATATCGCCGATTTCTGCAAATAACCAGCTTTTGGGAGATAAAACAACGTGTGCCAAGTTTCAGATAGATATCTCAGAAACTGAGAAACTAATTCGCTTAAAAACAGTTAAACAGACGGAATAAATCGTCTTCATTCATCACTCTGATTATTTATAAGTATATAGGTATACTTTATAGGGTCTCCGGCGTCTTATTCTACATGTTACAAACTTCGTGGCAAACTTAAAATTCCTTGTTCAGGGCACAAGTATTTTTAAGTTTAATCTCGAACAATTAACGTTGAAAAATTTTTCTGGCCGCAGTCAGTCTTATTTCCACCTTATTGGAAGTGTTTGTCTATTATTAGTTTTCTTTTGCGTGGAGGGGGTGGAAAATGCCTTCCTTATTATCGGAGCTGTCATCACAGCAACGCTCTAAGGAACCGTCGCTCATCCTGGAACCGCGTTTGCATTACTTCAAGATGGCGTTCCATTTTTCTCACTGAGAGATTTACATCCGCGCACCTGCCGGCTCATCTACTTTACCCGTTCTATACTTTCTGAAATATCTGTGTCCGAATAGCAGCTGATTTTCGCTGCCATTATTTTGGTGTGCAGAATTTGTATCCAGAAGGTTAATCTGGGGTTCAGCCTAGGTCACCTGAGGGTATTTCGGACATCTAAGGTCGCACACAGAACTATTCGATGAAGTTCGAATAGCGACTAGAGTTGACCTTCCCGGTCTGAAACCATGCTGCCTGAATTCGTCAGTATCATTGACAGCCATTTCCAGGCTAGGTTTAAGTAGTCTTTTATAGAGCTTTTAAGCTGTGTAGAATATGCATAGTACCATTTTAATGACAAGCTGGGATCCACTTTTGCTTTGTTTCTTCCAAGTTTCAGAAAATATTCCAGTTTCGAGGCAGGCGTTGTACGTGTTTAAGAGCACTGCGGGTCGTTCAACGACGTTTGTTTTGTGTTATTTCTACTGGGATCCCGTCCGGTATAGTTGAACTTGAATTTTTTTTTCAGTCAAAATATAAAGCCAAAAAGCAAAATCATTAAAAAGAGTATTTGAATATTTTTCGAAAAAATATTGTAGGTTAATTTTGAAATTCAGTTGTTTGAATTCGGGATACATCTATTTTCAATAGTGGCTTGTTGGATTCGCCTTTTTCCTAATATCTGTGAATTAGACATAACTTTAACTATTTTTAATAAATAAAATATATTTTATTTACTAATTGAATTTTGACTCTTTTCTTAATGTAGCCAATTAGTAAATTGTCTATAATACATTGAAAAAAATACTAATTGACTCAATTATGTCACTTTAGGCTTTTAGCTATAACTAGAAATTTCCCAAAAATTCTTGAGCTCATTATTAAAAAATTATTTCAGCAAATATTACAAAACTCAATAATTAAATATTCATTTTAATAAAATTACCACTTGGCAGATTTAAAACAACCTAACCTCACAATCACATATACTGGGAAATGTAGAAAAAATATAAAAATGCCTCTATGAAATAATTCCAAGGACTCTAAAGCATATTAATTTTCATATCAATTAATGTGATATTTTAATTAATTTTTTCACTATAATCCTTAATTGCATGCCAATTAAGGAAATATGAAGAGCAAAATTCCTGAAAGTCAATACTGACTTATTTTTGAATGAATTTACTTTGAAAATATGTATCTGTTTAATGCAACCATGTGCTCTGTACCCTTAACCCTTTCACCTTCCTATTTGCTTTGTCAATTTGTAAATAAATATTATATTCAAAACAGAGAAACTTATTAGCATGTTGAATAAAATTTCGCAGAATTACGTAATAACATATCAGTTCTAATGAGTTCACAGGAATATTGCATAAAATGCTAATGTCCGTCACATAAATAAATTTATGTGCAATTATTTCGCCGGAAAAAATAACACAAATTTCTTGTTTCTGTTGATATTGACAGTTGTTGTAATTGCTTTGATCTGGCAACAATAAAAAAATATACGAACATATCTCGTACAGAAAAATACAAGTATATATGTACATTTATGTCATTTGTGGCTGCTATTGAATTTATGTGACTTGTTCGTTCGTTTTGTCAAGTTTTTAAGGTTTAACGTAAATATTTTAACGTTATTTATCGGCAATGCCATCCGATGACAATGGAGCGGCCGTTTCACTGCCCGTCCATGAAGAAGTTTGAATAGCAATTAACGATCTGAAATGTAACAAAGCGGCGAGGATCGGTGGATCACCGACCGAGCTCATCGAACACGTCGGCGAAGAACTGATAAGCAGTATGCATCAGCTTTTTTGTACGATAAGGTCGGACGAAAGCATGCCCAACGGTTGGAATTTAAGTGTGCTCTGCCCAATCGACAAAAAGCGAGATCCCACAATCTGTGCCAACTACCTTGAGATAAGTCTTCTAAATATCGTATATAAGGTTGGATCGAGCGTATTGTGCGAAATGTTAAAGCCCACCGTCAACAAACTGATTGAACCTTATCAGTGCGACTTCAGGCCTGGAAAATCAACAATTGACCAGATATTCACCACGCACCAAATCTCATCAAAAGAGCCGTGAAAAGAGGATCGGCACACACCAGTTCTTCGACGTTTTAAAGCAGCTTTTGACATTATGAAAAGAAGCCACCTTTATGCGTCGAATTTGGTATTCCCGCAAAACTAATACGGCTGTGTAAACTGACGTTGAGCAATACCTAAAGCTCCGTCAGGATCGGGAAGGACCTCACCCAGCCGTTCAATACCAAACAAGGTTTCAGACTAGGCGACTCCCTTTCGTGCGACTTCTTCAACCTGCTGGTGCAGAATAATTTATAGACAACTTACGAAATTCTGAAAATTATCTGGATACTGACCGAATTAGCCAACCCTGCTTGGTTTTCTGGAAAATCTTTTAAATTTGCTACATAAATTTATATGTTGTATGGGTTAAAATAAGCAAATTTGTTTAAAACATACATACATCTGAGCATGGGCACCATAAATATGACGAAGTTAAGTCGTTAACAATTAAATACATTTTAGACGATCAAAGTTAGTATAGATACATATATTTTCGGCGTCGTAGTTGCCTTCGAGGCGTCAAAACTTGGGACGAGCCACCAAATCAATGCGTTCCATTTCTTTACTGACTGACTTTCTTTCTTGACTGACTATTACATATATTATTTCCTGGCAAAGCTTGGTAAAATATAAATATTTAGAACATTTACAAGTTACCTCACAAGGGAGTAACTGCGAAGCCAAAAAGCTAGAAAAGCTGGGCAGCCTTTCCTCAATTTCATCCGATCGGAGTCCAGTGAGTCCTCCGATGTTTGCTTGCGTTTGTTGGACCTTGGGACTTTCAGCGAGCTCAAAAAGTGCTGGCCATGAACAAGAAATTGTGTGACCTCGAAACCCTTCTGGTCGAGAGTGAACTGTAAGAGGCCATCCAACCTGCTGGCTCTTAGTAAAGTCAGTCTTTCCAGAATTATATTACTGGACACTGTCCAAAAAGTTTATAAGCGTTGTGGCTGATTATTCTGCCGGACGCCCTTTGCTAAAGCTTCCTGCTATATTGCTTAGCTTTTGCCAGACTGAGATCGAAATATCTGCGCAGACACAGCTGGGTGAACCCGGCAAAATTGCTGGGAGTGCTTCGGTTCTAGTGAAATTCATCGATTTTAGATCAACCCCATGACCTATCGCATTCGATGGAACGATGAGCTGTACGAGATATACGACGACATTGACATAGTTCAGCGAATTAAAAGACAGCGGCTACGCTGGCTAGGTCATGTTGTCCGGATGGACGAAAACACTCCAGCTCTCAGATGGCAGTATACCGAAGTATACGTCGTACAGGACTGGGTATCTACTTTGACACTTCCTCTAGTACTTCGAACTACAAAGCTCCTAGATATATGTATAAGACTAGTTCTGGTTAAGGTCGGACAGCAGCAAAGAAGTTGTAGTGTCTCGTACATGCCTTCTTTTCTGCACTTTCTGCATGTGGTATCGTTACTAAAGGCCATTCGGCTCGCGTGAGATACCAGTAAGTTGTGATCTGTCAGTAGGTCAACAAGCGTTCTGCGGTCTTTCCATAAAAATATGCAAAAAGTAAACAACCGTATGCGTATGGTCTTGGCGATCCTGCATATTCTCAAGGCATTCCATCTCACCCTTACTTGTCTGTGAGGCCTTTCGAAAATTTCATTTTTTTTTTAACTTTTTAGCGACTTGCGCCATTTTCTGTACTGGTTCGGTAGCAAGACGAATGGTACTTTTGGCAATCGTATCAGCAATTTCATTTGCCAGAATGCACTTTGGTTATGAATATAGGTCTCCAAACCATAACCTACAATAACTGCCATAGTGTATACAGTATGATTTCGCTATCCTAAGGCACTACAAAATATTTCCAACTATTCTCACGCGCTTATGAGTAACACCTCTGTCTTGAACTTTTTTCTCTCTGCAATCATTTAGTCTAAATGCCTTTGCAATCAAGTTAATTATTTTATTTCTGAGTTTCTTGTGAAATTCCGCTTAAATGGCGATGATTCATAGAATATTCCGAGCCAATTTATGCTTTTATTATGTGCTCACTTTTTCTTGCGGCACTTGGTAGAGGATATTTTTAAACTACTAACCAGTTTGCGTTTTAGCAACTTTTGTTTGATTTTTCATGCTGCATTAGCTACTGGCAGCCGAATGCTAAGCAAGCGCTTGGCCAACAAGTTTTGCTACCAGAAATTGCGCCGCGCCATTAGTTGACTCATCTGAGTGAACGCAAAGTCGAGGGAACACCTATGCCAGACCAGCACAAGCAAGCGTGAATTTTTAGCTTTTGATTGTACATATGTACATATATATAGTAGTGCGTATGTGTTTGGGCAATTTGGCGTGACTTATTGTGAGTCAGCGTGTCGCCACCCGCAATATGGTGTGAGTCTGCTCCGTAAGTAGTCATATCTGGCGGCACAAACAGTTGGCAGTAGCGAGCGCTTGTTGGCCAGAAATATTCATTCAAAATAGTTCTTGGAAAAGATGTTGTAGTTTTCTTTCAAAAAATTTCGCTTAAAAAAAATAAATTTTCTTTTTACAAAAATTTATATTTTCGCTTCAAACGCAGCTGAGTGGAATTTTTCTTATGAAATCGCAAGTCTGCTGCTATTTTAGTGGCATGCAACAGGTTTGTCTGAGTCACAAAGTTGAAATTTATTATTTTCTCGTTTAGAGCCACAATTCCACTTATTAAATCCACATTTTTAATAGTGCCTTTGACCCCTTAACCTAACCCAAATATTATAATTTTCTTCCATAAAACGAACAGTCATCAATTGCGCGCATTTTCAAATCACTTTCACTATTTCACATTCGCCAAATACATAAAATATATGCAAATACATATTTAAGCTCTGCTCACTCATAAACGGTTCTTGTATTAGAGTCTACATATTTACTATGAGTTTTCACCCCGTTGCACTTTGTCAAGCTGTCGCCAGTCAATGCTAAGCAGCGTTCCATCATGTCTGCCCAAGCATCTTGAATGTCGTTAAAATATACATTATTTTTATCGGCTCTATATATTAATATATTTATACGGAGATAGATATTCTTCGCATTAAATGTGTCAAGGCGTTTGGGCAGGCCACAAGCACACAACTCCATAGAACTAAAATGGCCTCCAAAACTGTTGCTTTTGCCATTTCAGAGTAGTAACCCAGTAAGCAGGAATTTTAGAATGGACATTAACTTGAATGGAGTTAAGATTTCTTAAACCATTCTCCAAAAGCTTTTAAACTGTTGATATTAATAAAAGTTTCAATTGTAAAACGATTTCTCAACTCCCTTCTCAATAGCTTCTCAACATAACCATAGTTATATCTTCCAAAAAACATCAATTTCAATTCCTCAACTAAATTCTCAATAGTATCTCAACAGTATCTCAACAGTTCACTCTAATAATTATTTACTGACAACAATTAAAACTTTGTCTATACAAAAAAACTTCCTTCTTCTCAATAACATCTCAACAGTTTTTGATAATAAATATTTCGGTTAAAATTTGATCTAACAACTCTTTTTGAGCCCTCTTTACCTGTTGTTATAAAAAATATTATCTATTATATCAAAAACGATTTCTCAACAATTTTATCAATAGCTTCCTAAGAGTCGATCCTTTTCAATGTCTAGTTAGCAGCCTTTCGTCAGTTAAATTTTGCTTAAAAAAAACGTTTTTTTACCAAATAAAGTAGTCTTGGTTAATTAACCAGAACTTAACTGACAGATGGCTATCAACCAGACATTGAAAAATCGCCTTTAAATGTTAATATTAATCAATATTTTTTGGAAGAAAAAAATGTCGTTCATATAAACCGAAATACAAGTTTGCAGACCTATTCTTAATAGTAGCTCAACAGCTGACATAAATAATTATTACCCACAACAATAAAAACGATTTCGTATAATATCAAAAATAACTTCCCAACAATTTTCGCAATAGCTCCCTGAAAGCCGATTTCTCAATAACTGGTCAGCATTTATACATCAGTTAAGTTTTGGTTAAAGAAAATATCATTATTTACTGAAGAAAGTGGCCTTGGTTAACTAACCAGAACTTAATTGAGAAATCGCTGCTAATTAGACATTTGGGAAAGTGACACTATAATCATTAATATTTAATATTAATCGTTATTTTTTGAAACGAAAAGTATTCAAATACAATACCTCAAATGCTTGTTCTCATCAACATTCTCAACAATAACTACGAAATGTAATTTTCGTACCAAATCTAAAGGAAGCAATTATAAATATAAAATCAAGTCACGATTAACTAATTAATTTAGCTTAATTTTCAAATTGCGATTACTAATCCTCAACAGCATTTCAATACACTAAAGTCTACTTTAACATACCCAAAGCGAAGTCTACGTAGTTTTAGCAATATTTTCTGGATAGTGACTGCTGGGTTATGTCAACTATGTAAGCATGTCGCTTATGCCTGTGTGTTTATCAGGAATTGACATTGGTTTTTATTGAATTTATAGTCGCTTGTGTTGTTATTGGCAGGCAATTTATTTGCCGAGCAACCCAACCAGGCAACGCAGACTCTTGCTGTTTGGCCTTGAGAGCGAAAAATTACTGTGGGAGACAAAAAAATAAATGAACACAAAGGAAATGCCGAGAGGCGCAACGCTTTCAATATGACAAATTAGACGGAAATTACATTATGACGTTTTTTTTCTTTGCCTCAAGGCACCTAATATTCCCATACATGCCAGTGATGAGATACACAAACTAGTGAAGCAACGCAGACATGTTGAATACTGAAAATAGAAGCATAAAACCAGTCCATAGCCATTGAGTATGACTAACAGAATCATCAGTTGTTGATTACTCGGTCAAATGATAAGTAGTTCTGAGAAATCTGGTGGTGTTCAGTCGTTGATACTATTAACATTTGTCTGGAGACCACTTGAGTGTTAAAGGCTGAAATATAACATCAAGATGGTTGCGATGGTTCTTTAATGAAATGGCGAGTTTTGAGTCAAGTGCTAATAATTCTAATGGATGTTCAATGCCTTTAGAAGAAGAAAGAGAAAAACGACCTTAATAGAGGCCAATTACCGAAAAATTTAAAATAATAGTTCAATTTGCTCGGGTACTAACGTTTAGTACATGATCAGGAATAATACTAATCCAACTAATACCAGAAATTATTTTTTCCGAGATTTAAACTCTCTGTTTTGTACTTTCTAAGCATTTAATCTACTATAAGTTCTCACAAATATCGAAATATATATTTGAAACTTTTAAAAACTTCTTTTGGCTTCGAAAGTTATTCTGGTAGGTGAGTTCCATAAAACAATGTAGGATGCCAAATCAACTGTGAATACTGCCATAAAGCAATATTTTGGTCAACTGCATTCCGTTGTCAATTGTTAATGAATATTTGCTAATATTGACTTGTTCATAGCTGATTAGGCTATTTTTTAACTTTTCGAATTCTGAAACACACTTACGGCAAGTAAAAGGGTGGGATAACCCTACCCACTCCCCTTATAATGATTCTGTTAAAAGCTGCTGAAAGCGCAATAAATCAATTAACAAATACTTCACAGGCATTAGGTTTTACACCTAGAATAATACAAGACAATTAGACGATCTACATTTCCGTGAAAACCCAGGATCTACTCGACCGATATCAACCAAATTTCATATATAATATTATTTTGACATTTATAAGTTCCGTTGAGAAAACGAGCAAAATCGCAATACAACCACGCCTACTTTACATATAACAGAATTTTAAGTGCCATTCTTTCACTTTTCGGTATGCAAATCAAGGACCAATGGATGTTTCGGCATAAAACTGTGCCCAAATACTTAGTACGCTTAGAATAGGCCACCTTATGAACAAAAGGTGTCCAAACCGGACTAAAAACTATTCAAGCCTCCGGATACCCAATATGTGGAGCAAAGTCCCAATTGCCAAATTTTTATCTCTGGGAGATATAATATTAAATATAAACTCGAATATAATCCTTTTCTAATGATAGTATGTCTGTATGTCAAAAATGGGTTGAAATGGGATTTTCGAACTTCCAGTTGACTTTAGACCACATACATTGTGAAAAAAAAAATTCTCAGAAATTTTAAATAAATCGCAAAATATTTTATTATTTAACAATATTTATTTTGTCGAATTCAAAGTAACCAGTTTTATCGAGACGATTCGAGCAATGACGCGTTTTATACCCAAAATAGTCATCAAAACCAAAAACGGACTCGCGAACACTGAAGCTTTTCAAGCGACATATGCTTCACTTTTTACTATTCCATTTTCATCAGTTGAAGAGGTCGAAGATCGTCCAGCACGAGGCATGTATTCAACGATCTCTCGACGTCTTTAAAGAATGGACCTTATATAACTATGGTATTTCTCTGGCTTTGATCCTGACAACTTATAATAGCATAAAATGTTATACCCGAACTTAGTGCTTCCTCACTTGTTTTAATCTGTTCTTTTTTCGTATACTGGACTCTTTCAAGTTTGACCATGCCTGACTGTCGCTCTCTTTCTCCATTTTTTGGTACATCTGCTAGGATTTTGAAACAAATTGCAACACCTACGTGTTCACTTAACGCGCCGAGATATCTTATTTGCCATCATTAGGACTTACATTCGTACACCAACGCACATAAATAACTGTAAACATTTTTATCCTTTCCGCATGTGCGTGTGTGGGTTAGCACGTGCCACCTTTTTATAAAAAACAAATACAAGCGCACCAAGAAAAAGACTTATCATTTACGCTCCACTTACAGTTATTTCTACGCCCCGCACTTTGTTACATTTTTACACAACAACAGCAACAGCAGCAATGCAATGTAAATAAGAGTTACAGACATACTCATATTATATACATATATATATACACATATATATACATATATATACGCTTCTAATAAGCAAATAAAAGCAACCTGTTTCCTACTTTTCCTTCCCTTTCCTCCCACATCCACAGCAAAGCAGGCAAACACATTGCAAATTCAGCTGAGAATAAATGTCTAAAACGGAATAATAGATTAAGCAAACGTTCAAGTTTTCGGCCGAACTCAGCCGACAGCGTGGGTGTGGATAGGGGGGTGGAAACATGGTGCTATTTATGTCAAATACTCATACTCATCAACATGTGGGGGTGGAAATCTGTATGCCTGTGCTGGATTTCCAAAGCGCGTCAACAAGCAACAGTGCCGAGCCCTAGGAGACAGCTGTGCGCAGGCTGCAAGACTTTCTGAGGAAAATAAATGAATGATTGTGGTGTGGGCGTTAGGACTCCAAGTGAAAGGGCCAAGCTTTTGCCATTTAAATGCGAAGTTTATGGAAACTCGAAATTAAGGAAGAGAGAAATATTATATTCAAACCTGCCTGTCTTCTTGCCAGTTTTTGTTGTTTTTATATACATTCGCAAATGCGAAATTTACAAAGTTTGGGGTGTCGATAGAAGTACATTTGCTTAAATATACTTATGGGACTTGATATGCATGAAACATATATCGAATTGTTGGTCGATTGAAGTTAAAATGATTCAATATTGAATATGCGTAAAGTTAGGTAGAATACTTTCAACTATATTTTCACACATATCACAATAAGTTGCAGGAAGGGCTCGATGCTTTTGCCACCATTGATTGTAGCACCCTAAAATAACCTTAAGTGAACTTCATAATGCTATAAAAGTGAGCAAAATTACAATATCAACAACATTAATGAGATTTGCTTATACCTTCCCTCATTAGACGCAGAAAAAAAACCAGAATAACACTGCTAATCAATGCAGTAACCAATTTAATGAAAAGCATAGGAATTGTAATGAGAGAAGCTGTTTTGAGTCGTGGAATTAGAAAACATTGTAATTTTTTGTAACGGTATTGGCCAAAATTTTATCTAAGGAAAAAATAGTTCGTTACAATGATGTAGAATGACATATTTCGTTATTCTTTGTTACAAAATAATTCGAAAACATCCTTTTGGGAGCAATTTCAATCTGTAATTGCGCCGACTTCTTTTATAATTTCCTTTTTTTTTTCAATAACTACTTAGTTATAAATATGTGGCAGATCTATTCTATAAACATTTCGCTTTTCCTCAGCTGTTTTTTATCTATCCATTGACGGTAAACGGCGCCATACTTTTTTCTCGCTCTTTTGACATTTCTCTTCAGTAAGGTTTACCATTTCATCAGGGAAATACGAGTATGTATGTATATGCGATCCAACAACGAGTCGAAATTATTACTTGGCTATGCCAAATTTATGGTTGTCATAATCATCCTGTCAGATCAACAATTTAGCGTCTAATGGAAAACTTTTAATCCACAGACACAGTACAAAATGTTACCGTGCCACTGAGACAAAGGTGTACCCGTAGCATCGAGAATATTGCTGCTGCTACCGCATCATTTGCGGAAGACCCAAATCAGTGTCTCATTCGTTGTTCTCAAGCGTTGAGCATCTTTGTGAAGTCGTTGTGACGAATTTTGCTAAAAGATTTTGCCCAAATTCCTTACAAGATCAAGTTGACACAAAAACTGAAGCCGCTTGACCACCAAAATCGTCCTAATGTTCGTGAATTGGGCTGAGCGACAACTTGAAAATGATTCGGATTTGTTATGATCAAGATCGGCGAGTTACTGTGAATTGGAATCTCTATCGCTCAATCATAATCAAATATTTTTATCCAAATTGAATGATATGGACTTTAACAATATGTGGTTCTAACAGGATGGCGCCACAAGTCCTACAACGAATGTCACACTTGATTTATTGAAACCCAAGTTTGAGGAACGTTTTATCTCTCTTTAACATTTTGTTTGTACCAGGTTTTCGACGGTTTCACGATCTTCATTGCGTACTCTGTGGCACACAAATACTTGTCTTTATAATAAAGTAAACTCCCCAGTACCCTTCTACAACATTTTATATAATTGTGTAGTCGTGTTTCCATTGGAAAAAAAAATTTCAAGCAAACTTGTTGTTCAATTTTTTTATTTCATGGTAAAAATCGGCAGACAAACTGCCAACGGCGCCAACGAACAGCTCGCGAACAAACACATGAATGATAGAAGCCTCCTGTTCCTCCTAACATAAGCTGATACATGATGTATTGAGTAGGTGCTCTGTTTTACTTGCATCATGTAATCTATTGTCTTCTGTTTAATATAGTTTTAATCACAGAAGCTGAAGATATATTCGATTTAGTTTAAATCACTAACCACTTCTTGAAAGACTCTATACAGCTCACCAGCACAATGAAAAAATCATTCAAAGTAATCGATCTCCAATGTAATAGCAATGTCATTCTATTGTCTCACAAACAGTTTTCACTATTTTAGTTTACTCTAAATCATATTTTACGTAGTATATATATGTGACCTGGTCAACGAAAGGGGAGCTTAGGTGTCAAAATAAAAAAAAAAAATAAAAAATGATTTGTTGACACCTAAGCCCCCTTTCCGTAGACCAGGTTACATATATCAAACAACTCACAGTTAGTAGTTCACGAGCACAGAGTTGCATTTACCATTACAACGCGGTAAAACTGAAAAGGTCGCTGACTTTCAATTCTGCCTCCGTGTTAAATATTTTAGTACACAAATAGAAGGTGAAAGCAGAAAAGCCAGCGAAGTGATCAGGAAAAATAGAATAAAAAAACTTTCAAGTATAGATAACACTCACTTCACTCACTTTGAAAGCAAATAAGTCAAAGGAAATCAACACCACTAAGTAACGGCAAAGCAAAAGAAAACTATGCTTTCTTTTTGTAGTTGAAAGTAAAAAAAAAGAATCTTTGAGAAACATAAAATAAATTTTGTAATGAATACTAAAAAAATTGTATAGCAAAGGGTTGTATTTGAAGGGGGCAATATGTAGGGCGCGCAATGTTACTGCGCGAAGGGTCTGAGCTGCTCGATTGGGGGCGGGAGTTTGGCGTAAAAGCTTATTTAACTTTCGATGGGTCGAGGTTTAATATTTCACTTAAAGAAAATTTAATTGATATTACAAAATAGCTAACAGTCAAGCCTTGTGGTGCATTACTTTCACTCTCTTTCAAGAGTTGACCTTTATCAAACTTTCCGACAGTTTTAAATTCTACATATTCCAAATTCATTGGTTGGATAATGTAAAAAATAGATGAATAAACATTCGAAGAAGTAAGCCAAGTCCAGTTTTATATCTAATATCCACCTCGAAGACAATTGTAGAGTAGTCGTTTCGATTGTGCCAACTACGTGGAAAAAAACCTCCTTAATACGGCATATAAGGTCTTATTGAGCGTAACTGATTGACCTGGAAAATCTACAATTGACCAGGGTTTCATCATCCGCCAAATCTTGGAAAAGACACGTGAAAGCGAGATCGACACTGTTAGAACCGTTCAATGGACGAAGTGTTCACCTAAATATCTTCGATTTATCCTGAATCGGAAGGATGCCCCAACTGCGCAAGCACTGTTGATTGACCAGAATCTTCTTAAGTTACGGAACCTGGTCTGCCAGCAATGAACTCGACAACTAAAGCTATAACCAGTTTTTTTCTAAAGATATTGGAGGCAGTGTAATTGTTTCCACGCATTTCAAAGTTACAGTTGAATATGGTTCTTCTGTGACCTGGTAGACTGATCCAACTCTTATCATGAAGTAGCTGGTTACAATCTATAATAAGGCTGAGCATCTCTTAATTATGCCGTGTGTCAGTTGAGCGTGCCATCGGAGCGAATGCTAACCTCTCTGAAGGAGAGTTTAGGCTAAAGTTGTAGATCTACTGTTAAATTGTTGATAGCCTACAGAAAAAAACATCAGTGGTTTGAACCCTACCACTAAAATTCATGCAGAGGTCCCAAGAAAACACTGCCGTAATAACCTCCTCTGTGTTTTAAGAAAAAGTTTACTGCGTGTCGACTTCACGCGGACTATACAAAGATCTCTAACAGGACTCAGAAAAGAACTTTATGTTTCGTAAACAGGGTTTTCCACGATGTTTGTTTTGGAGACCCTATAAAGTATATATAAGTGATCAACGTGACGAGTTGAGCCGATTTAGCCATGTTCGTCTGTCTGTTCGACTGTACGAGTATATACGCGAGTCTCTCCGGTTTTAAGTTATCGATCTGAGATTTTGTACATGTTCTTTTCTTCCTGAGACATCTTCTTATTTGTCGGATTCTGCGAGATCGGTCCACTATGGGATATAGTTGTCATACCAACTTATATGGAACACTTTTTTATTTAAAAAATATGTTCAAGAAAATTTTCACAGATTACCATTCCATTAAAAATGAGACCCGCTCTATCCCAGATTTTCCACTTCAAATCCTAGCATCCCCATAACCCCACAGTTTGCAAGTTACGAACTTTGTATGCGAACATTTAAGGAGCACTGAGCATAAGCTGATTTTTAATTACGATTGTCACAACAACTACAAACACAATTCTAGAACAACAATAATTGAAAATTGCAAAGGCGAGCAAACAACGGGCATTAGC
>CM050327.1:73509355-73555222 GCA_027475135.1 Bactrocera correcta
GTAATTCATGGGGTTTCGGTGCGAAGAAATTTCTGCTCTTTTATTTTCGGCATGTTTTTGGATAAAACGAAAAAATGATTTTTCAATTACGTAATTTGAGGAAAGCAAATAACGGTAATTAGGTAATCAGTTTCTAAAGGAAAATGGTTTAACAGAAATTTAAAAATTAGTAGGAGAAATTTAATTGAAATTAAATTGATTTAAAATTTTATGAAATAAAAAAAAATGTGTTACTACCTGTTTAATTAAAAAATAAAATTTGTTATTTTTACATCCTGGACTATTTGTCAAGAGCACAACATGCTTATCGCAAAGGCAGGTCAGTGGACACTGCTTTGCATTCTATCGTATCATGGCTTGAGGAGGCCATTGAAGCCAAGGACTTCGCTGTTGGGACCTTCCTTGATATCGAGGGAGCTTTCAACAATGTCCTGCCTGAAGCAGTATTAACTGCTCTTGACGGTCTTGGGGTTGAATCGAACCTCAAGTGCCTCATTTTCAGTCTTCTGTGCGACAGAGTGATCGAAACAGAATGGGGCAGCGCGCGTGCGAGGCGTAGTGTGGGTAGGGGAACACCACAAGGTGGGGTTCTCTCTCCTCTTCTATGGATCCTAGTCGTTGACGAGTTGCTCAAAAAACTAGAGGATCGCGGCTGTCGGGTGATTGCCTACGCAGGCGATGTAGCACTTATGGTCAAAGGAAAGTTCCTTAGCACCGTGTACGAGTTGACGCAGGGATATCTCGGCGTTGTAACAAAGTGGGCGGTCGGAAATGGACTAGCCATAAATCCAAACAAAACAGAAATGGTTTTATTCAGCCGGAAATATAAAATCCCGGTGGCACTGTTGCCGCGGATGGGAGGTATTCGCCTGCAACCGGCGGATACAGTGAAGTATTTAGGGCTCATCCTGGATAGGAAGCTTTCATGGAAGCCGAATATCGAGGAGAGAGCAAAAAAGGCATCTATTGCCTTATACTGCTGTAAAGGAGCTATTGGCAAAAGATGGGGTCTTTCACCGAAAGTGGTCCTCTGGCTCTATGACACCATAGTAAAGCCCATCTTGTTCTATGGTGTCTTCCTGTGGTGGAGGGCTTTAGGGAAGACCGCACTAGCCAAAAAACTCGAGAGCGTTCAACGGGCTGCGCTGATTAGCATTTGTGGGGCATTAAGATCTACTCCAACCATAGCACTTAATGCAATTTTGAATATAACGCCGGTGGACATTGCCGGTAGGTGCATAGCCGCGAAGGTGGCTATTAGACTTAGAGAATCTGGTTTCTTAAAGGAACGCGCATCTGGTCATTCGGATATCCTCACAAGCTTTGACTGCATACCGGATCATCTGGATCATGGAGTCGCCATGCCGAACTCTGGCGGCTCCTTCTCTCCCACATACCGACGAGGGAGATGTGGGTGGGAAGAAGCTGCTGGAGGAGGGGGGCAGAAAGCTTCTTCACGGATGGGTCAAAGCTTGGGGGAAAGGTTGGTGGAGGGGTCTACTGTCGGGAGCTCTCCATCGACTCCTGTTTCAGACTTCCCGACTACTGTAGTGTTTTCCAGGCTGAGGTCGCAGCCATCAAGGTTGCAGCTGATTTGCTGCTACAGAGTGCATCCACCTTCAGAGAAGTGACTATCCACTCAGATAGTAGAGCGGCTATACTAGCCTTGAACTCATTCACAGTGCGTTCAGGGTTGGTCGAAGAATGCCTAACGTCACTATCTCTAGCAGCTAGAGCTTTTGTGATTAGACTGGTGTGGGTGCCGGGCCATAGCGGAATTGCGGGCAATTGCAGAGCTGATGAGCTAGCAAGGAAAGGTACCCTAGAATCATTATCGGCAGACCGAACTGGCGGGTGTTGAAGTTAAGCGTCTGTGTAACTATGTATTGGCTACAAAGCGCTTCGCCAATCTGTATGTCCGAACGCGGGAGTTCCCTTTCAATGGCATCACAAAGGACTAATTGTTAGTCTACGTGGGATCTTTGATCAGCTATCTTACCTAACCTAACCTACATCCTGGATGCATTTAAGTAACCAAATTAATTTTACCTTTTTTTTTTTTTTTTTTTAATTAATTAATTTTTTTTTTAATAGGGCTACCATCTGTGCAAATAAAATAACAAAATTTGAAATTTCATTCTTACGCATGTATATTCAGGTAAACCAAAAATAATTATTTTTAATACGTTTAAGTAAATTTTTTTAGTAAGGTTGCCAACTGTTCATATAAAATATAAAAATGAATAATTTATATATTTTTACTCTTACAAACAATTAATTAATTAAATAAAATAATTTAAAAAATTACGAGTCAAAATTTTTTAGAATGTTGCCATCTATTTGAATCAAAAATAAAATTTAATATTTTTATCACTAACGTATTACATTTAAGTAACCAACTAAAAAAATTATTAATAAATCGCCAAAAAAATAATAAGGTTGCCATCTGTTTACATAAAAGAAAAAAAAATTTCAGCTCTTACTTACATTTAAGTAATCAAATATTACAAAATAATTTTTAAGAAATTGCTGGTAAAATTTTTTAGTAAGGTTGCCAGCTGTTTAAAAAAAAAATTAAAGCCAGAATTTATATATTTTTGTTTACGTACATTTCAGTAACCAAATATATGTATAAAATAATTTAAAAAAATGCAAGTAAACATTTTTTGGTAAGGTTGCCATCTGTTCATATAAAAATTAAATTTAATATATTTATCTCTTAAGTATAATATATTTAAATAACCAAATAAAATATTTTTTAAAAAATTGCAAGTAAATTTGTTTCTTTAGTAAAGTTGCCATATGTTTAATAAAAACATTAAGCCCAAATTAATATTTTTGTCTTTTACGTAGATTTAATAAATCAAATAATAAAATTAAAAAAAATCAATTAAATTTTTTTCAGTATGGTTGCCACCTGTTCATAAAAAAATAATATTTTAGCTCTTTTGTAAATTTACGTAACAAACTAAATAATAATTAATGAATTGTAAAAAAATTTTTTGGTAAAGTTGCCATACAGGGAAAATTACGATGAATTTTCTCGTTTAAAAAGTGATATTTATAGCTTGTTGTATAATTATATACATACAATGTGAATATATATGTATGTATAGGATACCTTTGAAAAGGCAGTTAAAAGTCTTAAAGAAAAGCTATTTATGAAAATATGTTTGAAAGAGTTGCCATATTATTCGAAAACATATTTTGTCAATAGCGGAATTTTTTTTCTTAACTTTATGTCAAATTTAATATATTTAGAGATACAACTAAAGGTCTACACCACAGAAACATTTTATACTTTAAGAAATTAGGTAAAAAGAGTTGCCAGCTAGCTTGAAAATAAATGTATGAATATCAAGTAAAAAAATTTCCAAATTTTTTAATAGTGAAACATATAACGACTGTTTGCATTAAAAAAAAATCAACTAACACAAAAACTTTAAAAATTAGAAATATCTTAACACAAAGGCTTTCCAATTAGCTGCAAAAAAGTAAATAATACAATATTGAATTAAATGTGGTATACATATTTAATAATACATTCATTTTGTAGTATAAATGTAAATAAGGTTGCCACATTCTACTAACGCTTAAAATTGAAATGAAGATTTTTTTTAAATAAAATTTATTATAAATCCAAATTTTTAAGCCGTAAATACATATACAATATATGTATAGAGTATGTACCTTCCAATTTTCACTCTTCTTTGTTCTCTTTGGCTGTATTCAATTAACTGCCGGAAGTGGCAAGCGTGCGAATGCAAAAGGAAATAAAAGAAAATTGCGTTGAAATGCGGCCAAGCATTGCTTTTCAATAAAGTTAGCCACAGTGTCAACTGCAAAACCGACAAAAGTACTGACTTCAACTAATCTGCGTCGCAGCGGCAAGAGTTGCACAAGTTTTGCTACTGTGACAGTGCGACTTGTCACAAAGCTGCTTAGATTGCGCATTCGTCGATGACAAGCTGCAAAAGTTTGCGCGGAACAGTGCAATATTTCACAAAAATAAATAAAGGAAATAAAAATTGAAAAGGCAAAAGTGCAAATGTTGACGAAGCTGAAGACGTTACGCTAAACTTGGAGCGTAAAATGCGCTAAAATGGCTGTTTTTTGTCTTTCTTAAAACTCTCAAGACAATTGGTCGCGAAGAAACGCTTTTACACAATTTGAAGCTTGAGTTGTGCTAACTGCAGCGCACTTTTTACTGTTGCGACTTCCGTTTTCCGCGCTTGAAAGTTTGCTTTTGGCTTTTTTCAGCTTGTTAACATAGCTTATGGAATTTGTTTGGATATTTTATTATTCTTATTGTTTTTTCAAATTTTGTGAAACTTGCACTTGACGGCTAAAATTTTTTAAAATTCGATTACACGAGACATCCAAAGACTTTAAAAGCGTTTCGAGAGAATTGCGTTTGAAGTTTTGGGAACCGATTGTTAAAAAAATCATACAAGTAAGCCTAAACTCTCTATGTCTGACACTTTTTATTTCCTTCTATTCGGAAAGCTGAAAATAGAAGATAGATTCCAGACATTCGCTCCTATAAAATGCAGTTTTTGAAATCAACTTCAATTTTTTTCTCAATTTATTTAGTCTTATCTTTTTAGTTTTTTCAATATACGATATTTTGGTGTATATAATATTATTAATGTGATACCACAAAGTAATTAAATTCTGCCAAAATATTATTTCTCTAAAAATGTGCAATACTCCATAATAAATCCTATCAAATCGTCTCCTTCACAAAATACAGCGATATAACATGAATGAAAATAAAGGGTGATTTTTTAAGAGCTTGATAACTTTTTAAAAAAAAAAAACGCATAAAATTTGCAAAATCTCATCGGTTCTTTATTTGAAACGTTAGATTGGTTCATGACATTTACTTTTTGAAGATAATTTCATTTAAATGTTGACCGCGGCTGCGTCTTAGGTGGTCCATTCGGAAAGTCCAATTTTGGGCAACTTTTTCGAGCATTTCGGCCGGAATAGCCCGAATTTCTTCGGAAATGTTGTCTTCCAAAGCTGGAATAGTTGCTGGCTTATTTCTGTAGACTTTAGACTTGACGTAGCCCCACAAAAAATAGTCTAAAGGCGTTAAATCGCATGATCTTGGTGGCCAACTTACGGGTCCATTTCTTGAGATGAATTGTTGTCCGAAGTTTTCCCTCAAAATGGCAATAGAATCGCGAGCTGTGTGGCATGTAGCGCCATCTTGTTGAAACCACATGTCAACCAAGTTCAGTTCTTCCATTTTTGGCAACAAAAAGTTTGTTAGCATCGAACGATAGCGATCGCCATTCACCGTAACGTTGCGTCCAACAGCATCTTTGAAAAAATACGGTCCAATGATTCCACCAGCGTACAAACCACACCAAACAGTGCATTTTTCGGGATGCATGGGCAGTTCTTGAACGGCTTCTGGTTGCTCTTCACCCCAAATGCGGCAATTTTGCTTATTTACGTAGCCATTCAACCAGAAATGAGCCTCATCGCTGAACAAAATTTGTCGATTTGTCACATTTCGAACCGAACACTGATTTTGGTAATAAAATTCAATGATTTGCAAGCGTTGCTCGTTAGTAAGTCTATTCATGATGAAATGTCAAAGCATACTGAGCATCTTTCTCTTTGACACCATGTCTGAAATCCCACGTAATCTGTCAAATACTAATGCATGAAAATCCTAACCTCAAAAAAATCACCCGTTATATAATAACTGTACATGTATGTGTCCCTCTACAAACACTTTCGAAAGTGTATTTTAATATACCACACATGCATATATATTTACATGTATGCAAATAAGTACAAGTTGCTAAATACTCCGTTTGTTTATTTATTTTAACACCAACTTTGTTTATTATGCCAAACCCAACTGTGGCAGCAAGGCGGTTAGGAGCGTAATTGATTTTGCTTATATATGTATTTTGCATGTTAATACTGTTAACTATGAATACACATATGACTATGTATGTGCATGTGTGTGCTTTGAAAGTGCGGTTACAGTGTCAGCATGCCGTCTGAATTCCAAATATTTACTTCCGCCACTGAGTTCGAAATTTGTGAACTCTCCCCCAAAATCAGTTGGTAGTGCTACTGTCAAAATTATGAATGTGTATTTTGTGGGTAAATCAGTGAGGTTGTATATAATTTTGCATAAAATATGGCATATGTTGGTATAAATGCTTAATTGTGTAAAGTTTTGCATTTGCATGTTACGTATACGCCATGGCACTATTGACTGCATTAAAGTTCTACTCTCGATTTGGGATTACGTATGCATATATACAGTGTGGTAATTGTTTTAAAAAATTTTTTTTTGGTAAATGTAGATGTGTAGATGTAAATATATAAAAATTAAATATTTTTTATATTTTTGTTGAAGTAAAAATTTGTTAATGTAAACTTCCTGGTTAGTGACCGAAGTTCAGTTTGTAATATACCAAAGTCTGGTTGAATACAAATAATTAATTTAAATTCTTGAAATATTCTAAAGATTAATAACAATTTTAATAAAACAATATTAGAA
The DNA here is from genome assembly GCA_027475135.1 of Bactrocera correcta. Taxonomy (NCBI): domain Eukaryota; kingdom Metazoa; phylum Arthropoda; class Insecta; order Diptera; family Tephritidae; genus Bactrocera; species Bactrocera correcta. The sequence goes on from CM050327.1 coordinate 73,515,888, forward strand.
TAATTATATGTTGTGAGGTTGGCTATTTAAGAGTTCTAAAAACCCCAAATATGACACTTTTTATAGAGAATAATGAATTCGCAATAAAATTTCGCTCTTTCAGGATTGCTGAAACATGTTTGAGTCTATGAAAAAAAAATAAAAACATCAAATATTTGAAACTAGGCTTCATCGAAAAAAATAAAAAAAAAAATAGCTTTACCTTGATTTTGATCGCTCGGTTTGTATGACAGCTATATGCAATAGTAGTCCGATCTGAACAGTTTCGGAGATATTAGCCTCGCCTTTGAAACGAATTTATGGCAAATTTCGTGAAGTTTTCTCGTCAAATCGAAAAGTTTTACATACAAGTACTTAATTTTGATCGGTCGGTTTGTATGACAGCTATATGTTATAGTCATCCGATTTGAGAAATTTGTTCGAAAATTGTATAATTGTCTCTGGCAATAGTTCATGCCAAATTCCGTCCAGATATCTTGTCTAACAAAAAAGTTTTCCATACAAGGGCTTGATTTCGGTCGTTGAGTTTGTATGGCAGCATTATGCTATAGGTACCCGATTTCGGCGGTTCCGACATATGAGCAGCTTCTTGGGGAGAAACGTACGTTTGCAACATTTCAGTTGGATATCTCAAAAACTGAGGGACTAGTTCGCGTATATACAGACGGTAGACGGATAGGCTGATCGACATGGATGAACTGAAATGCCTAGCTCGTCACGCTGATTACGTATATATATACTTTATAGATTCTGCGTCGTTTTATCCTGGGCGCCTCCAACTTCATGGCAAACAATCTACGAAATCCTCTTTTATAACAGGCTCTCTGTTGACTACAGTGAGTCTAGGTACTCATGCTATGAGAAACCAACTCAAAAATGAGTTATTAATTTTAAAAGGGTTTGGTAATAAAATATGTATTCCTGAGTTTTACATACATTTTTTTCCAAAAAGTTGTCGACTTTAAAAAAAATTTCAGTTTTTAACGAAAAAATTTCCAAATAAATTTTTTCACTATTCTAGTTTTAAATGATGATTTTAGGTTACAAAAAATAGTCTAAGAAAAAAAAAATAATTTTTGAAAGTACTAGATATACCCTAATCCCTTAAGTTCAAGGTACTCGTATATTGCACCTTGTAGTATACCTTGAAGCTTCTGTTTTGGTTATTTTCACTCTCATCTCTCCCCCAACTGAAACATATACTCGCGCCACAACCACAATTACATTAATTGCATTTTGGCATTCATAAATATTAAATTTCATTTCAAAAGCACATAAAAATTTTAAAGAAACCCATTTGAAATAATTTATTTAACAATCGTTGCGAGTATCAAAAATTGTTGCGGCTATTGCCCCTACTCAGCGTTTTCGTCTCTGAAGTATTGTATCAAATTCGATGCTGACAGTCTGAAACTCAGCTGAATACTTTTTAAATGTTTGGCTTTGAAAATGTCACTCGAAACCTGCTCAGACACACACACATACACACTCAACCAAACGACAGTTCGCAGCAAAACATACTTATTTGTGTGCTGTGTGTGTCCGTTGGAACAGAAACTTTGCGACACACAACATCGAAACTTTTTTGCCACTCAGCGTCAATTCTTTTTAACAAAATTCTGCAATGTCATCGCGTTCTGACATTCGCAAAGCTGCACTTATCAACTTTACAAGCATTTACATAGTGTCAGTGGTAGTAGCAGAAAGCTGACAGTAACAACGCTTTGTGGCGGCCGGTTGAGAGAGAGAGAGTGAGAAAGATAGATAATGTGTGCCTGTGAGTAAAGGTGGCTGTGTAGCAAGTTTTAAAGTAACATGCTGCTCGGGTTTGTTGACAGTTTGGCAGAAATGCGCTGGCACATGTTATGCTTAATGCGATTATTTGTTTATTTATTATTTCGTAATGCGGCCATCTGTTTGAAAATACATATTTCAGCTACTGATTGTGACTTTATAGAACTTCAACTATATTCACCGAAGTTAAACATTCTGTACATTTTTATAACTATTACTTTCGGACTTAAAACTAACTAGTACGAATAGGACCAGTTCTGTAACCAGATCGTGAAACGATTTTATAGTGAGCTCGCTAAGTATTTCACTCAAGCAGCATTTTCAAAATATTTAAGAACAACCGGATACATTCGAAAGCAAGGAAATTGAGTGCCAAATGAATTGAAGTCAACAGAAGTTGAAAGGCAATTTCACAAGTAATAAATGTTGCTTGCACGCTACAAAAAACACGTTTTTGTATCGGAATGTGGCTGTTGATGAAAAGTAGATCCATTCAGACATCAGACAAACTTAAATGCAGGAAATCATATGTAAAATCGGGTCAACCAGCTAAATCAACGGCAAAGCGATAATGCCCTGTATTTGGTGGTATCAAAGTGATGTGCTGTATTAAGAGCATCTCAACTCACTTGAAACCATTAATGAGGCATGCAACCGACCACAAGTCTTCAAATTGAAGCGCACGATTGCCGAAAAATGAACGGAATTTTCGACTCTTTCGGACACGTGGAAATAATTTGCCATCATGAAAATGCTCGGTTTCATGTTGCAAGATGGGTAAGGGCTGGGCTGGGAAGTTTTGCCTTCCTTACACAGATTTTGCCCCTTTTCATTACTATTCGTTCCGGTCGAGGTATAAGGCCCTCACTGAAATACGGTTCACATCAGAACAGGGTATCAAAAATTGGCTTGATTCATTCTTGGTCGCCGACGCGGTGGAGTCCACAAATTGCCAAAAAAATTAGAAAATATTATAGGTCCAGAGGGGCAAAACTTTGGATGATATTATGTACAAGTTTTTTTTTAAACAAACGTCCCAAAGTTGGGAGAAAAACCTTACAAATATAGTGATAGACCCAATAGTTTCGGGGTAAAATCTAACTAGTACAAAGTAGTTAACATATTCTGCACCAATTGTGGGACTAAGGTTTACTAGTGGGTTTCTTTCACTTTAGTTCAGTAGTTTCTGCCCTTATCGTTATTTCCTATGAACTCGTTTTAGACTGGTGTATTTCGGATCGAAATTTGACAGCTGCCATGACTTGTATTTATTCAATATGAAGCAATAGATTGCAGGTGACACGATATGGAATTTCTTTGTCTGAAACCTCGTTTGGTATCGAAAGGCTCGGAGAGGTCCTCTCCGATCCTTATGAAGCTTTGCTATTTCGCAACGTCAGCTTACATAGCCGTATTAGCTTCGCGGGGATTTCAAGTAGTCCAAAACTTCTGATTTGACAATACATCTCGACGAAATTCGGTATGGACTATTATCCAAGCCAAGGGTATTTATATGGAATTTGTTTTTGAAGGGTTTTATAGCTTCTATGGATCCAAAGTTACCCGTTTTTTTATTTTGTTTTCACTTAACAAATAAGAAACTATTTTTTCGTTCCGTTGCACATATTTTTTATTCGCTAAAATTTTACACATTTTTATCATTCATTGAAATTTACTTTCTTATTGTTAAGAGCATTCAACACTTCTTTTTCGCGAATTTCCTTCAGCCTCTTTTTGAACTCCCATTGCGCCCATTCATCGGCCGGTTGCACAAAACAGCCCACATCCTCCTCGTGCTCCGCATTCAAGAAGTTGTTCTTCAACTCTACATCTTCGTTGGTATCCATAATGCCAGGCAGATCTCTTCGCCTTACCATTTCCAGCAGCTCCAAACGCTTCGCTTCAATTTGCTCAGCGAAATGCTCTTCTATCGTTTGCAGTAGATTAGAAGTAGCTTTTAGGTTCTCTCCATCCTTATCTAAATCATAAATACATTCGTTGTTGGGCTTATTTTGCGTTTCGGCGAGGTCGTTTGTATCTTTACTATAGATTATACCATCTAAATCGTCCTTTAAATCATATTCATTTAGTAACTCCTTTGGATCCGTGCTGCCACCGGGTTCGCGCGCTTGCTCGCGAAATGGGAATGAACTCTTCAGTAGTTTCTCTAAACTTTTGTATGTACTTGGCCACAGACTCGAGAGATAAGATGGTGTTTCGTTCGTTTTGGATAGATTGAAGCGTATCTTTTTTATTGGACTCGAGCGGTTAAGCTTCACTTGCGACTCCGTTGTGCCAATGCTGTTCGAGGTTGAGGACTTGGCGGCATTGTTTTTGAAGTTTTTTGATGTTGGCGTTGCTTTGTGCTTGAAACGTTTATTTTTTAATTTTCCATCGACATTTATTTGGGAATTTTGTTGCGATGAGTTTATGCTCGTGCCCTAAATGAAAGTAGGAAAGTAAAAATCATGTGTAGCTAATGGAAATAAATATTTTTTGAAATTTATTGTAGACAAGTATTAAAATATGTAAAGCAAGCAGCTAATTCACTGTCGTCTAAAGCTAGCCTTTCTTTTGACCTGCATAGCCGAAAAGAGTCAATGAAAAGTTCAGGTAGTGGAAGTTCTTCGAAAGTACCTAGTCTCTCTCTGTCTTCTTATGTTAAAATATTTGCTCTCAATTCTGAGTGGGTTTTCCGAACTAACAGCGGATTACATGAACTACTCAAATATTGTTTCTCTTTAATTCTAATCGACCGTTTAAAAAAAGTCGTGGATCTGCTACCTGAATTTGGAGAGTGATGCCTGAAGTACTTCTTAGCAATGATTTTTCAAATTTTGTAATTTTTTCTTTAAAACAATGAAGGGACAGGAGTTGTGAACTGGAAAGTAGAAGCAGTTTTCGAGGAGAAGAGCCTGAATTGTATTAACTCATTTAAAGGATGCATCGAGCGTTAAAAAGCGATTGAATTCGGCTGAAAATTTCGGTCTCATTTTAACTTTTCATAACTTCCACAGATCGAAAATAAATTCCTCCTAAATGTAGGCAACAATACTTCAAACAAGTAAAATTCATCCTAAATGTAGGCAACAACATTTCAAACAAAGCATCACCCTTAACAGTATGACACCAGGATACGCGAACAAAGCTAACTCTCTTGCAAAAAATAGAAAACAAAAAAGAGAGCGTTAAAGTGTACGAAGAACTACTCGTTTCTAGTTTTGGTAGTTTCAAAATTAGCAAGAATATTATACCAACCCTTTTTCCGCGATTATTTGAAGCATTTCGCTTAGCGGTCTCCAACTCATATGCTTTATACGCCTTCTTAATTTCTTTTTCTGTACGACTGCTACTTATTGCCTGAGGTCTCACTTTCTTAAGTGCCGGTTTCAAAACAGTAACCACATTAGGCTCTGTATGACTATTTATGGAATTATGTGTATTTCTCTCTGCAGTCGCTGGCACCTCGGCCGTTTTCTTCGCTCGCTGTGGCGTTGGACTTGCCACAGTTTTATCACTTCTTATACCAGAATCGATTTTCGGGCGAATGTTCTTATAATTATTTCGAGTTTTAACTCTAGATGCCTCTGCCACTAGAGGTGCTTCACTCGCGTTTGTAGGTTTTGGATTATTTGTGTGTTCTTCTTTTACATTCGCCAGTCTCGGTTCGTGCGCCGTTTCAGTTAACGATCTTTTCAGTTCGGCGTTTACATTCGAAGCAACTTTCAAGTCTAATTTACTTTTCTCTACAGCATCACGCAATAATATCTGCTTGGTATCGTCCAACGTGACCTTTGTATTGTAGATGACGAAACCGCTCTTCGGTTCGGCAACAGGTTTGGCGAAGTTCATATATTTTTCAATCATTTGCCGTTGATCGGCCAAATCTTGTATAGCTAATTTGCCGCTTTTCATTATCTCGTTGCCATAAAGCGAAAACCAATTGTTAACCATAGCCTCCACATAGCTAACAATGGCATCCTTTACCGGCTCCACAGTTTCATCCAGTCTCGTTTTCAGCGAATTCATTACTCCGATGTCTACGGAAATGGGAAATTAAAGTGCATAAATAATTGGAAAAACTTTACTTGCTGCTTGGGGTTTCCCGTCCGCCCAGCTGGCATGTCGCTGCGCTTGGCCGTTCAGCGTTTGTACTTCCTGACTTTCCTCAATCTCCGAAATATTATCCTCTTCCATTATGGGGTAGACATCTTTGCTGCGTCGCGCTGCGAGCTCATCCCACGGATTACTTTGCTGCTTCGTGCGTGATAATATCTTCGGCGGCCGATCACACGCTTGCATATCAGTAAACTGCAAAGAATTGTGGGGGAGTATATTAAGAGACTTTGGTTTTATTGGATTTGTTGTTATATTTCTTCTTGTAACTAATGCAGCTCGTAAATGAAATTAGAATTCAGCCTAAATGTAGGCAACAAATTTGAGGAAAAGCGTTGCCTACCTTTGGGTGTACTTTACCGGAGACACACACCCGCTTTTACATTTTTGTTAAGCGCTAGGGATACGACATTATTTTTTTGAAAATTCTTTAAATTGTCAACTATTTAAAAGACAGTTTTCTCAGCCTTTCTTCCAATAAACAAACTATCACTCTAGGTGTATATATGTAAACTATATACGTACACAAAATACTCACGTTTTGTATCAAATTACTATATAGAGTTTGTGCGAGTTTCTCCGGAAATGGTATCAGCACATTTATACCGCCACCATAAGTGGCGCGCACAGTTATCTCCGGAAACACCGTGATATTCGTCACGACATTGGTGCGCGTATTTAGGAAATTGATCAATAAACGATGATCCAAATGTACGCCTATAAGTATGTACAGCATGCGATTGTATATGTAACGTATGGAATATTTCGAAAATTGACTCCAGCCCTCAGGCAAGTATATTGTGCCCACTTCATCCTCGGAATAGGTGCGCTGTCGGTTAAAAAGCAGCAATATTTTTATATCTACGTACATACATTTTAATATACATACATCATCACCCAGTCCCAGACAACGGAAACCATTCTTCATGAGTATATAATGCGTGAAAGCTATAATCAGATCCGATTTGCTTTTGATTGTGCCATAAATTTGCAAATAAAACTCTTTCCAATCGTCAAAACAGTTTTTCGTCTCTTTATCGTCGTGCTCTTTTTTGATATTTACGGTATCTGCGCTCGTTGCTCGCTGCAGCGTTTTTGGTGCTTCGGTTTCAGTTTCGGGTTTGGCTTTTGCTTCCATAACATCATTTTCTCTTTTCGTATTTTTTTCGGGTTTGCCCAGTTTTTCAACAGCCGCTTTCACTTTTGTCTTGCTGTTAATAGTTGATTTCGATGGGTTCGACGACTTCGAGCTCCTCCAACTTTGTTTCGACTCTCTCTGCAGTGTTGTTGGTGTAAGTTTTCTGGACATTTTTCTGTATTATTTTTTTAACGATTTTTTTGCGAATTTTTTAATATTTTATGCAAAATAGTTTAGGTTTTTTGGTAATTTTGAGTTTTTATTGGCGAAAATGTTGTGAAATATTGGGAATTTTGAAAGCAATAAAATATTTATGCGTTTTTTGTATTTTTTTTGTAATTTGAAAGCAAACCTATGGCGTGAAAATTTTGTGAGATTCTAAAAGACAAGAAGAAAATATTTTTTGATTATTCATTTACTGCTCTATACTGGTATAAAAATGCAGGGTTTCAAGAAACTTTTCTTACAAATTAAACTGAAGAAAATGTTGTAAATATTAGCTCAAACATGTGGTCAATATATTGCCATTGTCTATATCTCATAATAGATATATTTATAACTAGACTAAAAAATAGTTTGGGATTGAATCGGCTTCTAAAGTCGAACACAGTTTAGTTTGAATATTTTGGACCTGCTTCTTCTCCCAGACAAATATAAATCAACTTCAAGAAATTCAGAATTGCCTAGTCGTTTAAATTTAAATTTATAATAACTACCTTAAGGGGTTACATGGGTTTCAAAACAGCGATTTTTTATCTTATTAAACTATAGAACACCTTTAGAACGTTGTCCTAAATTTTCAAGTTGATCCAAGTATTAGTTTCGGAGATATAGTCTTGAGAACTTGTGCATTCGCGGCTAACTAGGCTAAGTGCGCTGTCTTTAAACGCGTTTTTTCGAAACTGTGTTTTTGAAGTCGGTTGCAAGATTTCTCGAGAACTACTCAACCGATCTTCATGAAATTTTACACAAATTTTTGAGATACAATTCTTAATAACTTGGACGAAAGATTATTTTTCCGATTACAACGATCTGAAAAAAAAAATTTTTTCGAAATTAAAATTTTTCTAAATGTTTGCTAAAAATCCAATTTTCAGTTTCTAAATTAAGGCTTTTTACTAAGATACTTAATTTTTTTACTTTTGATGATCTTGTAAGCAGTTATTCTGCCAACGCGGACATTTTTCCGGGGGTCACCAGAAATTGAGAAAAGAATGGCCGATTTTAAAATATTTTTTTTTTTCAAAAATTTCAGAATTTCTGTGTTATTAGTGTATGTTTGTAGCAATAAACAATTCTAATACAATATTTCATATTTAACGTGAGACAAAAATTGTTGAAAAATGTCTCTTCTTTACCCGAGGAAACCCATGTAACCCCTTAAAGAGCTGAATATTTAAAGCATTTTGAAATCTAGATTTCTATGTGACGTCAAACGGATTTTCTCTTAAAAAGCTACGATGAAAATAAATGTGTCAAAATGCAGGTTTCCTAGGAATCTTGCCTTGGAACAATGTTGTCTCCTGTGGAAAAATCGATAGTTATCAAAATTTTCCAAAATATATGGCGAGATCTGTTTAATTAAAATTTCTAAGAAGTATATGAAGAGGTTTTAATTTAAAGAACACACAATACTTAAAAACAAAAATGTTTCTCATATTTCGATCTTGCTTTGTATACTTATATAATGTTCTATAGAATGATCTACCAGATTTAAGCAAAAATCGAAATTTTTCAGGTTAAAAACGACTCGCCTAAAGAACAAAAAAGCAGCAATCACCAATGAAAGAACTGTGCATACATCAGATATGGATAGATATGGAAATCACAACCGAAGGCTGGATTCTAAATGTGCTCTGCCTAAACCACAACAAAGAGAACCTTACAATCTGCGCCAAATACCGTAGGATAAGCCTCCATAAATTCGGAGATAAGGCCTTATGTAACGTAGTGTGCGAATGACTGTCAACAAACTAATTGGACTTTATCAGTGTGAAATCGACTATCGACCAGATTTTCACCATGCGCTAAATCTTTGAAAAGACCCGTGAAAGGACGCCGCCTTTAATAGCACGAAAAGGAACTGCCTCTATGCCGGTATGTGTGAACTTGGCATCTCCGCAAAGCTATTACGGCTTTGTAAGCTGACGTTGAGCAACATCAAAAGCTTTGTTAGGATCGGAAGTACCTATACGAGCCGTTCGATCAATACGAGGTTTCAGACAAGGCGAACACCTTTCGTGGGACTTCTTCAATCTACTGTTGGAAAAAATTATCAAAGCTGCAGAGCTTAATCAAGTAGGTACAATCTTCTATAAGAGTGTACAGCTGCTGTGGTACGCCGATGTTATTAATATCATAGGCTTCACAATCGCGTTGTGAGTTCTGCTTTCTCCATACTGGATCGATCGATGGAACGATGAGCTGTACGAGATATATGGCGACATTGAGCGAATCAAGCGATAGCGGTTGTTCTGGCTAGGTCATGTTGTTTGTTGTTGGAAGCAGACGTAGAGGAAGACCTCTAGTCCGTTGATGAGATTCCTTTACTATCTGGACTGAAATTAGTATCTCGAATTGGCGCGCTGTTGTTAACTCGGCAACGCCAGTAAAGAGGAAGAACAAAAACTACCAAAATGTTGGGCTAAATTCAACTGTTTTTTTTTTTTTTTTTTTTTTTTTTTATCGTAGGCCATAGTAAGGACAATAATCTTATAGATGTAGTTCTTATTTTTAAAACTTTTCAATGATGTTTATGAGAACACTTTCAGAGCTCAAGTTCTTTTAGAAATGCTAACGGAGAGCTTCCTTCTAATAAAGTGAAACACTAAAACTGATTTGTATACTTCACATGTGTGTCTCATTGAAATATTGTCCCCAGCAGCTTTATACTTAATAGTGTTCAACGATGTGTGAGGTGTTTGCAACATGCCACATTTAATTTTAAAAACTGTTCTTTATACTTGTCGTGCTCACAAAACGCAAAGTTTCATATGAAATGCTCACGACAGGCAAAAACTAGATTTACACACACGCAGAGGAATACATATGACAGTATAACTGTGGTGAAACGTCAGTCTAAAGAAGATAAATAACGGCAGATACTAAGACTTCTGACTACTAGAGAACTAGTCTGAAGAGGGTTTCACTTAAATCAATATTTTTTGGAAGTTTGGTTAAAGAAGTGGGTAAATTATAAGTTAGGTTCTATGGTTGATGTGATGTGATGAAGTTGGGAATCACATTTGGACTGTTAAAGACAGAAAGTGAAGTCAAGGCTCTTGGCACAGTTAGGTGGAGGTATCAATATTTTAAGAAAACGCGAAGACTATAAAATAGCTTCAAAAAATCTTTCTTAGAATATATTTTGAACTTGACTGAAACTATTATTTTTCGCATCAAATATAGTGATTCTTATGTGAAGAGGAAAAGCCAGTCTGCTAACTAGTTGCCTTTGTGTCGCAAACTAGTTACAAAGTAATTTTGAACTTATAAATTTGATTGCTGTGTTGCCATTGAGGCGTTTATTGTGGAAATTTGTTCGGTGGCGCATTTAATTTTGTCAGCTGCTAAATGCAGGCGCAGAAGCGATTTAATTGCTAGCAAAGCGTAAGCTATTCAACTGGCGACATTCTATATCTCAGCACTCACACCTTCGAAATTAAATACGTACACACATATGTACATATGAAGCTCAAACAACATATGGCAGACTAGTAGTGTAGTATATGGCAACATTTATATATTAGAGGATTATAGCTATACTACGTAAATGTGGAGTCGCCGTATGCTGTGTACCACTGAAATATATATGTATGCCAACATACACCGCACTCGCACTCAGGCGCTAATAAATAATATTGTTTGTAGTTTCGCTATAATAAATAGTGTTGTCGCCTTTGTTTGGAAGTTCTGGCTTATGATCGGTGCATAGTTGATAGTTGTGCCGTGTGTGTGTCGACTGGTGTGCAAAAGTTTAGCAGTCTATCAAACACCAGCATGCCACATGCTGCATGCCACTTGACAACTTAAGCAGATGAATGTCATTTTGCATGGCAGTAAATTACTTTAGCGCAAGTTTTCTAAAGTTTCATCCACACTTGCACTCATACATATGTGTATGTATGTATAGGTATATATACCCTAAATGGCATATATGTTTTATGTATTGCGTAATGAGCGCAATTGTGATTTTAAGTGTTCGAGAGTTTAGTTCGCATAATAAATATGTTTTGGTTGTTCGTGTGGTGCATATGTGCGTGTGGGGACTATTTTTCTTGTTGTTAGAAGTTTGGCTGGCGAAACGACGAATTTATTTCCAAACTATTTCCATTTTATTTCGAAAAAAGGTTTATGCAGAGTTTAACGAAAATTCCTTCATATTCGAAGACACTCGATTTCTAAAATTTATTTATTTTCAGGCGCCTTCTAAAAAGTTTGTTTAATAGTACGACTCGTAGTATGCCTTGAACACTTACAAAATATTTCACTCGAAAGCGGCAGAATAATAATTATCTAAAATAATAAGACTAAAGCGAAAACAGAAAATTCAAAAGCCTTCCAGTTAAGCAGACAGTGAAGCAAAGCTTTAAGAGATCTCATAGTATTTTGGCTATTTTTAAGCTCGTAATGCTGTCCTTCTGGAGGCAAAAACTTCTTGGTAAACATCTTCGAAACTTCTTCTGTAATGACATCACATAAACGGATTCATGTTCACTTCACGTTCAGGCTGTGTAGCCTCACTATCGATACCTCTTCTAGTGTATCATACCGTGGGGATCTCAGATGCTTACAGCGTAGTCTTGACAATGTGGGAAAAGTACACAAAAGATGCTCACTTGTTCCTCTGGTGCCTTGATTTAAACATTTCCTGCAGTCTTCTCGATCTGTCAGCCTCATTCTGTGGGCGTGTGTCGCCACGAGACAGTGACCAGTTAGTATTCCGATCACGTTCCCACAGTCGCTTCTATCGATTGCCAATAAGAATTTGTGTACTATGTTGTATAGACTTTTCATGGGTTTCTCGTCCACTATTTCATTGACCTCAAAGCCTTTGTGACCTAGCCCCCAGTTGAAGTGAAGTTGCTTGCTGCTGGCAAACTTTCCACTGCTGCCCTGATTCCCAAAACTTCTGGCCGATATGCGGTTCGAGATTGCTGCTTTGATTGCTGCATGTCTGTCTACGTACTATAGTTGTTGACTCTGGAAATGCCTGTAGCTCTGTAGCTTTCTTGTTAGCAAAGACGTGAGCTTGAAATATACCTTTTGCTTCCGTAGGAAGATTTCCGTATGACTGTCGACTATACTACTGCACCGTGGAGCAGAATTGATCTTACATTAGCTGTGTAGCATTAGTGCATTTGAGGGAGAGAACCCCCAAGCTGAGCCGAGGATCTGATTACACGCATTCAAAGCATTGCTAGGCTTTCTCACTATTTCTCCCACATTGTGCTTCCACAGCAGTTTGTTGTCCAAAACTATCACAAGGTACTTGGTGCGGTCCTTGCGAAGGGAACCCTCATTGATGATTTGTGATGGGGCTTTGCCATCCAAGTTTCTTAGCAGTTTATTCACTTAGCAGCACTCCACATTGCGAAGTACTTCTAAAGACCTTCCTTGGTCATTCTAGCGTCGTTTCATTCTGCTCTTATCGTTCTAGAAGCTAAGAGGCTTCAAATCCAGTGTTGTATAGCAGGATCAATACCTATCGACTGGCAACTATTCAGTATGGATTTCTTTAAGACTTTGTTGAACACTCCAGAAATGTTCCTTATATTCAAGATCCTTTCGTTATTAAATACCAGTGTGTGGAGTGCAGTCTCTACTGATCTGCCTTTCGTATATGTAAGTGTGCTGCGCATTGAAAAACGTTCTGGGAAGCGCTGCGGCCCTAATGTGATCGTTCAAGATTTTCTGAGCGGATTGCCCATTAAATTACATGGATTTAATTTTAGTAGCGCCATCTATGTGTCAGGCCTTTGGACCTGTTTTCCATCAACTATTTAAAAAACATATTTATATGCACATAAGTATATAAAATTTTCATTCAAAAACCCGAAAAGGAAACAACAAATGTGGGAGTGAAATATCTACACAGGGTGACTCTACAAAAATTTATTAATTAATTTTAAAAAAATCCACAAAATACATATTTTCCACAACTATATCAATCAATCAAGGCATACTAAACATTAAGTGGCTTTCGTGCTATTAAATTTCAGCTCTGGTTTCACCCCATAATTAACGGTTAAAAAATGCGCATGTTGGTTATGCTGCGCTCTGTTGAATTTTCATTGAAGTTGAATATGCAAATATTCCAGGCGCTTGATACGAAACCTCGGACTTCTACAAAATAAAAGCTGGCTGGCAACTAGACGCTTTAGTGTTGGCGAATAACTTTGGGAATATTACGAAATAATGAAGTGAAGGAGCAGTGACGCGGTGCACAGAATAATTGTTTGAATTATTTTGCAATTCAACGGATAAATGACAAATGGTTTAAGTGATACGACCGCACATAGTTGGTTTCTTCTTCTTCTTTATTAGCATGGACACAGTTGGTTTAATAGCTTTAAAAACACTATACCATATACTGGACAAGTGGAAAGGCGAGGGACAACGTTTTCAAAAATAAAAGAAATGCCGCCAGGTGTCACCAGAGACGCTTTAGTCCCAAAAATTTCGAAGCTTCAATAAATTACTTAATTATTTCAGATTTGTAAAACCATTGAGTAGATGAGGCTGAGCACAGTCTATAGTTGAAAAAGACCTACTTATGGCTGAAGAAGAGGTTGTTTGTGTTTTTGAAGCTGAAGAAAGTTGAATTTTGATTTATTGAAGCAAGTAGTACAATAGTGGTACCAAGTTTGAAGAGAGACAGAAGCATTCGTAATTCAAAAGGGATTTAGAAGTGGATTTGCCCCTGGTTGTGTACACATATACATATCTAAGATTCAAATAAGAAGACCGGATTTGCCAGAAAACCACCAACTGAATTTGTGGAATATAGGTCTTATATGCTAAACAAAAATGGTGGCTTATTTAGCAACGAAAATTTTGTAAAATTTCTTATAGATTGAAGAGCTTGTGTAAAATTAAAAAAAATGAAATTTTTTGGCTAATTATTATATAATCAAATTTGACCTGGACTGAAATAAAATATATTTTCACGTACTTTAATATAAATCTTTATTGTCGTCTTCAAAATACAAGCATGCCAACACTTAAACCAATTTGCTTTAAACTTGTTCTAGCGTGTGTCAGCATCCAATGGGATGGTCTTTAGTAACTTTAGTGAAATTTCTTCCGGTTTCGGCTTTGTTCGGGAACCTCATTCACTAGATTGTTGCATAGTTTCGATTTCAAATGCATAAATCAATGTCTCGCCACTAAAATTGATGCGTTTCATGAATGTAGGGTACTCAGCTACGTAGTCAAGCAAGTCTTTTGCAAGCTCTACTCGAAGTCGTTTTTGAAAAAGATTATGAAAAAGATACTGGTATAATACTGACGGCGTGTTTTGCAAAAGATTCTGAGTTTGGCATGAGTTTAACATTGATACGCTTTATATCCAAAATATTAACCAAATACCCAAAACATAAACGAAATTAAATAAATTGGTATTTACCTTAAACTAACGAAGGATATCGCATTCATCATTTGTGATTTTTTAATGAGCAATCGATGTTTCTTGTTGCGAAAAAACTGCTACTAGAAAAGTCGTGTGGAGCCATCTTAAAGCTTGCAAGTTGAGTTTTTCACAACTTTATTGAATTTAATTGTGGGAGCTACCGTTGAGGAGATCCTGACACACTTCCGTCCGCATATTTGAATATATCCATATATCGCCTAACGCGTTAAACTAATTTGTAAAGACCGAAAAGCTCACAAAGAATAAAGTCAACGCACGTCTGCGCTCATTAGCCAAGCAGCTTAAATTCGGCGCAGCACAAGCGCAGCAGCTTTAAAAAGTACACAGCTACCAGTGCACACGTGCACAATCACAAAAATTTGCCAGTTGCACGAAGCCGTTGTCAGCACTATAAAAAACATCAACACATGTGCATGTACTTAGTTATAATCCACACACACACACGCACACAATTGCGCTACACGCTCGTTAAATTTATATGTAATCGCACATAACGGAAAGAAATCGTTGCCGCATATTTGCCGGAGATGAGCGAAATTATAATGGATTAAAACGGTATCCACCGTTACATGAACGTCATGTGGGGAAAATATTGTCGACAGGTGCGACCGACGCCAACACGTGGGAAATGAATGAAGAAAATAAAAAAAATATAATTTGAAAACGCAACAAACTTTTGTGTGTTGTCGCGCAACAAGCGGCCCCTCGGCAGTACACACCCACACACACACACACATGAGCCCCCTACGGTTGACATTAACACATCATATTGAGCAAATGCCGGTGTCTGTGTCTAATGTTAAGCTCTCCGGCAGGTGGCTGTGTATGGCTTGGTCTAATGCCAAGTTCGCCTAAAGGTGTGTGTGTGTGTCTAATGCCATGTATGTGTGTGTATAATAACTGTGCATGCGTGTTGATATGTGAACGCATTTATTTCGCGTCGTAAACGATTTCTTCTTATTGTAATGATTCACTTTTCACTTCAGCCCGCTGCCTGGCTCATGACATAACCGCCTACTAAGGCATATAGATGTCGGCTATAATAATCATAAAAATAATAATAAGTATAACGATGGAACGCATACAATTGCTGACAAGCCTGAAATGCGCCGAAATTCATGCTTTCATCTGTGTCACATGTGGTTTTGGTTATTTTCGTTAAAATGAGGTATTAAATTGCAGCGGAAAATTTTCGGGCATACTTTGTATAGATTACTTATATATTAATTGCTGCAAGCAAGTCAAAAATTATTCAAGGTGAAAATGAAAATATTTTAAAATGGAAAAATACTTTTTTAACTTATTAAATTTTTTAAAGCATTCAGATGGAGCGCAAAATAAATAAGCGGAATGTGTGTACTTATGAGCGTGGCTTGGAGTAAGAGTTCAGATAATTAATTATATGTTTGTTTTATTTTATGTATACTTAGCTGGTGCAGAAGAGTTAGCTCAACATAAGGGTTGTATATAATAAATGCCATCTGATCAAATTTGACTCGGATTGGTCAATTTAAACTACAAGGAAACCATCTGATCAAATTTGACTCGGATTGGTCCTTTAAACTACAAAGGAAACAAATCGTTAAAGTGTTTTTTATGGTTATACACGATCAAATTTGACTCGGATTGTCCTTTAAACTACAAACGGAAACCAAATGTTAAATTTTTTTTTTTAATTTATAGCTTTTAGATAATTAATTATATGTTTGTTTTATTTTATGTTTGAGTACAGCTGGTGCAGAAGAGTTAGCTCATTCCTTAACAATTTTCTGGGTATATGCTGACAGCGGCTAACATAAGGGTGTGTATATAATAAATGCCATCTGATCAAATTTGACTCGGATTGATCCTTTTAAACTACAAACGGAAACCATCTGATCAAATTTGACTCGGATTGCTCCATTTAAACTACAAATGGAAACCAAATCGTTAAATGTGTTTTTTTAATGGTTATACCATCTGATCAAATTTGACTCGGATTGGTCCATTTTAAACTACAAACGGAAACCAGATCGTTAAATTTTTTTTTTTAATGGTTATAGCATTTGATCAAATTTGACTCGGATTGGTTCGAAACACAAGTGTTTGAGTGACATTCAGAGAAGGTCGTGAAGTCATCAAAAACTTGCCTCATGCGAGTCGTTGGAAATAATCGTGTTAGCACCAGGGAGCAGAGAAATCCAAATTTCTTGTGGATAGACTAAACAAATTTAGGTTTATGTTTAGGGCATATTTTAGGTTAACGTTTAGGGTATAATTTAGGTTAATGTTTAGGGCATATTTTAGGTTTATGTTTAGGGTATAATTTAGGTTAATATTTAGGATATAATATAGGTTAAAGTATAGGTTATAAAAGTTGCTAGACTCGCACTAAAATTCCAAATGGTGATTAACGCCTCGTATAACTCACCAACTGCCAGTGAAGTTAGCTATTAGACTGAGATAAACCTTCTTATCAGAAACCTGTAATAAGAGGCATACTGGGATCTAAGTAAGTTCCCATTTCTACTGAATACCGCGCATTTTCGTAATTCTAGAGAATTGAACTTAAATTTGATCCTCAATAAGCTGTTTCTGTCAGAGAAGAGTAGAAAATGGGCGAGTTCGATAGGGACCGAGAATAAGTATCTAAACGGATGCGGCCCAATATAGATAATCAAATAGGAGGAGAGTCTTTTCAGCAAAATTAGATACCAAAATTCGTCTTCCGTCTACCCGATATCTCATTCCCCCTTTAAGGCTTTATTAAATACATATGTATGTATTTTAGTATATATTAAAGAGAACAATTATTTATTTATTTGTTATGAATTATATGCACTACATATGTACCAAATATCAGTATCTAAAATCACCCTAATACTCACCTGTGCTTGTAAGAGCTAAGATTTTTGTAAATTTCGTGCAAATGTGACCTTCATGGCGAAACCCTCATTGTTTAAATGCTTGCCAACGGCAGCACACGCTTGATTGCTTCGCAGCTTCTCTTGTTATGCTGAGTTGGTGTTTTTTAAGCTGCACAATAACGGTAAGGGGCGCACCTTATACATTGCCAAAACATTTGGCTTTCTAATCTGTGGCGTTTCCATTGTAATAAGGGTATATTACATACATAATATTTGGAATGGTGTGAGCTAAAAAGTCGCGCATAACTTCCATGGACAATCTTTGTAATGAGAAATTCACCTGTTTACCTTATAAATCCACCTAAAATGAGGGAATATGAGTATGTTCGTAAGTAATGCATACATACATATATTTAACTGAAGGTATTTGCTTTAAACTTTTAACAGAAAAAACAAAAATAACAAAATATTGCTTTGATGTTGTTCTTTTCAAAAGAAAGTTTTTGTTAAAAAAAAAAAAACAAGAAAACAGCTAATGATATGCCTTAATTATTCCGTGCAAGAACGTATGTATGTATTAAGGAGAATAATGTTTTTATTTCTTTAGGCCAATTTCATATTGTAACGGTTTAGGCAACTAATTGTGGTTTGATTTCATACTTGCGAACACTTATTAAATACAGTCTCAAGGAAATCAGATATATTCGTTAACCACAAAAATTAATTCTGATTTAAGCGCATGTGTTCATTCCTTATAATAAAATTTGTGTACCCTGAGCAGGGTTAAAAGCACCAGGAAATCCTAATTAAATGTTCTTAATTTCGATGCAAAATATGACGGCGCTCTGTCAATCAGCTGGTTACAGTAACTGTTTAAGAGGGTACACCTCAGTAGTGTGTTGCAATTTTTACGATAGATAAAAATATCGAACAAAGAATTTGATTCAAATTTTGTATTTCTAATAAAATGTCGTGTGCGAAATCCTTGCGAATGTTGGAAAAGGCTACGGTGATTCAGTTTTATAAAAATACATAAGCCAACGAGTGGCACAAAGCCTTCAAAGACGGTCGAGGGATTGCTGAAGTCTTGCCTCCTTCTGGACGTCCTTTGGCCTCTTCAACTTATGAAAATATTGAAAAAGTGATGGATATGGTCCTCGAAAATCTTCAGGCAAGTGTTAGAGAGACGTTCCTCGCCAGTCCGTTCAAAAGATTTTGGTGGATATTTTGGGTATAAAATGTGTTCTTGCTTGACTCGTCTCGATAAAGCTAAGTTTTCTTCTAAACATGTTTCTTTGGACACGTTTGAATGAACACCATAGATCAATCAACCCATTCACCAGATTGCCGCGTCGTGGAATCCGTTTTCAGTTGATCGAAGAAATAAAACAAAATTCGCTGAAAGAGCTGAAGGCCATCACAAAAAAAAAAAAAAAAAATTGCTGGCATAAGTGTATTATACCTGGTGGGGATTCCTTTGAAGGCAACAAAATAAATGCCTATAAATAAGTAATTAAATAATGGGTTGTCAAAAAAGTCTTGCGGTATTTTTATTGAATCAATTCATGTGTCACCCATACATCGAGCTTCTTAGTGACCCAACCTCCTTCAAATGGTTTATAACGGTTCTATGCCGGTCTCTTTCGACCAATTCAGCGATTTTATCGCAATTTTCGACGACAGGCCTTCCGGAGCATGGCGCATCTTCGACCACCTCTACACCAGAACGAAAACGTTGAAACCATCGTTGTGCGGTGGAAATGGAAAAGCTGGAATAGTATTAAAGACAACAACTAAAAGATTTCAGACCGATAAGCCTCACCTTCTTCATGCTGAAGTTTTTAGAAAGGCTAATGGATATACACCTAAGATAAGATATAAAGTGTCGGTCAACCAAAACTGTCCTACCCGAATTGATTAATGTAATTGAACAGTCACTACAACACAAACGTATAGGCATGATTATTGAGTCCCTGACACATGGCAGCATAGGCGACATGGTGTGCAGATGGACACGATCAATGCTTATAAGCAGAAGGATTATAGCACTCCTCAAGGAGGTGTTCTTTCCCCGCTTTTATGGGTGGTGGCGCTGAACGGAATACACATTCAACTCATTAAAGGAGGCAATAGCATATGTATGTCGTCTGGTGGCAGGTTGTGTTGTTGGTATCGGGAATGTTTCCTTCCACAATCAGTTAGATAATGGAAAGAGCCCTATGAAGGTTACACTTTTGAGCTGGTGGAACACTGGTTTGATGGTCAGCATTAAACAATTAATATAATATTAGAAAACTATATGGAATACAAACAGCAACCTATGTAGAGGTTATCGGGTCTATCAAGTCCTGTCCGACTGATGTGTTCAATATACTCTTGCATCAGCTACCCATAGACATGTATACTGGGCTTGTCCGGAGGCTATATGAATGATTCGATTTGAAAAAATTTACTGAACCAATCGTTACAATTCTTTAAAACTTTGAAAATAGGCTCCCCTGGGTCGATGCAGCGCTGTCAGCGCGATTTTCGTGAAGACGGAAATCATTCTCTGCAATAGCTTTGAGAGCCGAGGTACATGCTGCTTGGATCTCCTCTGTCGTCTCTAAATGCTTTCTTTTCTTTGACCTTTTCAGGCAAGGAAACAAAAAAAGGCCACATCTGGGCTGTAGGGCGGCTGCGGAAGCGTTGGGATGCCGACCTTGGTTAGGTAGCTGTTCAAAAGAAAGGCGGTGTGAGCTGGGGCGTTGTCGGTATGCAGCTTACAATCGGCTGCGATGTCTTGTTGGACCCGACTGACCCTTCGTTTGAGTCTTTTGAGGACTTCCACGTAAAATTTGGCGTTGACGGTTTGTCTAGGAGGAATAAACTCATGGTGGACGATGCCTTTGATGTCAAAGAAGATAATGAGCATCGTTTTCTCCCTCTCAGCACGGTCTTCATTAGCGATCTCTTCTCCACCCTCCAAAACGGTCTGGTGCCACCGAAACACACAAATTTTTGCTAAACTTACATACTGAGTTTCGCACAGAATTTAATTGCGTACCTCTGCTCTATCGAACGCTGCATTTTAAGCTTGCACCACTCACAGAAACACGTCGCGCGAAAATGTTTGTCCTGACTCTCCGGCTGTTCGGAGACAATTGACCACCCACTCGTTCGTTAGCCAGGAACTCCTTCTACTGAATCCAGTTTGTGCTCACACGCTTCGAAGTTCAGTCGCAGCGGAAGAATATCAGTCCTATTACTTTCCGGACAAATCCTGTACACCGATGGGTCCAAAATGGACTGCGGAGTGAGTGAGGGAGTATACGCCAATGATCTCGAAATCTAGATTTCTATCGTTCTAATAAATTCAGCCATCATCTTCCATACTAAAGTACTAGGTATAGAGATGACCAACGAAGTACTGTTAAATAACTTCGGGAGGAGACAGAAAACAACCATAATCATGGATGGCCAGGCGGCTTTGCTTGCCTTGTCGATACCACAGATTAGTTCAAACGTTCTCAAAAACTGTAGAAAGGCTTTAAGCTCACTGACAGGTCAACTTCAATTGTCTATCATTTGGGTTCCCAGTCACAGGAGTATTCTACACATCGAAAAGACGGACGAATTAGCAGAGCTTGGAGCTTCTTAAGACGAGTTCGAAGCGAAGCCAGTACTGTGCCTAGGGACGATCAAAAGGGGCCTTTATATTCATTTTGCGTAAATCGCATGTAACAAAACAAATATGATGGAAAATAAGACTGGAATGGACCAAAGGATCTGCTATGTTGATTCAAAAAATGGCATATACAAACTTACAGCTTCTATCACGGGGCACTGGATTTTTGGTAGTTGCCGCAGCTGGAAGCAAGGGGGGAATATGGCAACGGGTTTCCAATTCATATGCGAATGCCCAGCTCCCATAAAATATTGGAACCTTGAATGGTTTTCACAGAAAGTATTATGGACATAAGTAGTTTCATTGAGAGCAACAAATGGTTCGAATAATAGCAAGGCTATAAGGCCCTATGACAGTGTATCATAATGGCGATTCTGGCGCTATTTAAGCCCTTGGTGGCGGAACTCTTACCTACCTACCGACATACATTCGTCCACAAATTGCGAGCGCCATTCACTTGGGAGAGGCCAGAAACGATTTTTTTTACACATGGCTCAAGCCTCTCACGACTTTCGGTCTTCAACCAAGTATCTCCATCCCCAGCGCTTGGGACCCGTCATTAAAAATAACTGAAAAACCTAAGTAACTACCGCTAACTGTACATATAAAGAAAATAACGCTCATTCTTCGATATAAATTATAAAAATTATGAGGCTTTTTCTCTGAAAATAGTGTATTTTCATGCTAAGAAGAGGTGAAATCGGTTCAGTTCCCTCCCTAGGCCCCATATTCCTATTGTTACAATTTTAGAACTTCTCCAGTCAAGAGTCAACTCCAGTCAACATATTTTCTCAGATACGCTGTAATTTTGTGCCTGAAACTGAAGTTAGTCTTTCCTTACCAGTTGACTTTTGGTTCCTATTTACATTTTAATTTCCTGCTAAGTTCAAAGCAACTCCTCTGGGCTAGTTGTTTTTGTTTCTGTTAAAGCAAAACTCTGCTTTTCTTTCTAAATTTTTTTATCTTTTTCAACATTTTAATTAACTGCAAGGATGTTATCATCAACATTTCATTATTAAATATACTATATACTACAGGAACGTAAAAATAATTATGAAATTTAAAAACAAGTCTTTCAACAAAGTAATTCAATAACAAAAGCCCTAACAAATTCCCACATACCATCAAACTTTAAAAATCCATACAAGCGAAGGCACATATGTGCAGACATAACGGCACAGCGCAGGGGTTCAATATGCGTGTAGAATCAATAAATTGCGAGAAGGAAATCGCTAGTTATAAATTATTGCCGCACCACATGTCCGATATGAGAGTTGTTCGCCGGCAACTTCATCGTTCATTGGCTTGGCTTCAAAGTGCTTGCGTTGCTGCTGGCTGCGCTGCTGTAATCGGCGCAACAACGAAGCCCTTTCAAAGCACCAAATTGCCGCCGGGTTGTTATTAATGATTCCCACTTTGGCTGCTGAAACTTTGCTGGTAAATAATTTAATTGAAGTAAATATATATATATGTGTGTGTGTGTGTGTTGGCACGCACGCATGACTTTGCTGCGCAGCTTCCTTGTGGCGGAAAGCGGAAAGTTTATAGGTGTTTGCAATTTCCACAAGGAAGTAAGTGCGTTTCTAAACAACAAAAAGTTTGCCGATTTTGCTGGTTAAGTGGCAAATAATGCGAAATAATTTTTTACACATATTTATGGTGTTGGTTTTTTGCGGAAGTTTTTAGTTGATAACAGCGGAGACTGAATAGGTTGAGTATGCTTGCGATTGATTTTATGAGATTTGTATTTAAAAATGAAATTTTGTTATTTTACGTTTTTAGTTAGGTCATAAAGTATACACCGCTTACGCGGTTAAAGCCGCGCGCCTGTCGTTCTTCCTTTCGCTGCTTGGCGTCAATAGAGTTTCCGAGTTTAGCCAGGTTCTTCTCCACCTGGTCTTTCCAATGGAATAGAGGTCTTTCTCTTCGTGTGTGTGCTTCCGTCGCCGATAACGCATCGAATATACTCGTACTCAGAGCTGGAGTGTCTTCACCCATTCGTAGCTGCTGTCCATTAATTCGCTAAACCATGTCTCTCTCCCGCCATGAATCCCATACCGAATTTTCGCTCCTTAATTTGACTACTGTAGTAAATGATCTTTAATCTTTTAGTCCTTCTCCATCGCATTTTTTGGAGGGCGGTTATGTCAACCTTTACTCTCACGAGGACATCAACTAGCTGGGCAGTGGCATATTTTCAATAATTAACAGCGTAATAAAGAGGAATCTTAACCAAAGAAAAAAAAAACTCAAATACTGCATACAGCCTCACTCTTAAGAAGTCTTCTTTCAGCATTGTAATTTTTATATGTTGTTTTTACTGAAATCTGCAACGAAGCAAAAATCGCTCCCGACAAAAGTTAACTTGAAAGAGGCTGTTGCAAAAACAACCAGTGCAAAGACCTCAACTATCTGTAATGCAAATTTTTGGGAGACCTTATTTTTGAAGTCGGCCGCACTAGTAATTCTTTCCATATAACGTACAGGGTAGGCCATTTAAAGTTGACCCATCTGGCAACGCTGTAACTTTTAACAGCGCTGACAAATCGGCTAATGTCATACCGCGTTAGAAGCGTCATTCGAAGACAATTTTTTACCATGGAACAGTACACTCCAAAAGAACGCGCTGAAATTGTTCATTTTTATATTCAAAATAACTTTTCAATTGTGTTAACTCAACGTGCGTTTCGCAAAAAAAATAAAGTGAAAAGTGCTCCAGTTAAGAACACAATTAAGTCTTTATACGAAAAATTTTTGTGAACACCGGTAATCTCAGTAATGCCAGTCATGCATCCAGACAACGCACAAAAAGTTCTGATGAAAATATCGAAGCTGTACGAGCCAGTATTGAGGAGACTCCATCGACATCGAGTTATCGCCGCTCTCAGGAATTAGACATCTCTCGCACCACTCCCCGACGCATAATTCATAAAGATTTGAAGATGTTTCCATATAAAATTCAAATGGCACAAAAACTAAACCCAGCTGATTATCCGCGACGCCTTAATTTTGGCAAACAAACAAATGGGTCAACTTTAAATGGCCTACCCTGTAGTTACTATTACCAATAGTGAACAAAAACTATTTGGCCTCTGCTGAGCTATGGTACTCGTGGATAATCATAGAATTTCATAAAAGGCTGTCGAAACTTCTATCCTTTCACAAATTGATAATTCGTTGAAGGTGCATTTTTTTTTAATTTTTTAACTTTGCGCCAAAAGGTAGGCTACATTATTTTAGAATTCGTCAGAGTGAGGACTAAAGTTATGATGATAGTTGTAAATCTTTGTTAAAGAACTGAAATCCTTGCAATTTCTCAGTTTCTTTGTACTCTGGTATATAGTTCAGCAGAAATCGTGGTAGATATAAAATATTAACAATAAATCGTAGCATGCATTTGGGGTTGGCGTCAATAAAACTATGCAAATTACTAAACAATTTTTGTAAAAACTCGTCAAATATAAAAGAGATATCAAAAAAATAAAATAAAATAACCAAGAGTTAGCAAACATTTTATATTCTAGCAATTTGTAATGGTCAAAAATAGACACTTGAAACTTGATTGTTTTATAAAAAATTTTGGGGTTTTATGGTGTGAACCCAAAAATTTTGAAAGTTGTCGCTTTTGGGAAGAAGAATAACCTTAAGAGATTCAAGAGCTGCAATTTTTTAAAAAAAAAAAAACAGTTTGCTGTGGTTTATTGCCCGGAGAAATCATGGGTCCATTTTCTTCAAATATGATGCCGGTGAGAACGTAACCATCAATGGCGATCGTTATGCCTGAAATTGAAACTTGTGATCTCGGCGACATTTGGTTTCAGCAAGTCGTCGCCACTTGTCACAAATCGCATCAATCTATGGATTTATTGAGAGAACACTTCGGTGAACAGATAATTTCACGTTTTGGGCCGGTTGATTGGTCACCAAGAACGTATGATATCACAATGCTAGACCTTTTAGTGTGCGGCTATGTCCCCTAGTTATAAGACTTATGAAACTTTTTTTCCCCATATTTCTTTTGATCTACTGTACTTGCAATTATTTTCTCATTACCAACGTTCAGCTTCTTGTATATTTCTTATTGAGTCGACAGTAATTGATTGCTAATTCCAAAGAAATTTTACTTACACTTGTATTTATACCTTAATGCTGGACTACCAATTAGCTGCTTCAGATATTCTTCTTTAGTTGAAAATTTCGTGAAAATTGCACACAGTGTGTGCAGTTTGTGTGGGTATGCACGTGTCTTACGTATATCTGCTGCAAAATAATATTACTCTGCAACTAATTGCTAAATTTTTGCGCTTTTCACTCTTTCTCTTTCAGACTTTCTTTCTCTCTTCAGCTAAAGCATTTATCTGACAAAGCAAGTAACCTTACAATACTTCCTGGGATACCTTAGAATTACTGCCAACTATTGTGTTTGGCACTAATTAATATTTTTTGCTAAAAAACTGGGAGATTTATTGTGAAAGAGAGATTTATTGTTAATTATTATATGGAAAAAATTAATTAAATGAATTTAATAAGACACTTTCAACGAGATAAGCTTATTATTAGTTTATGACTTGGTGAAAAAGATTGTGCTGTTACTACGAGTATATGAGTGGGTGGACAGAAGAGAGGATAAAGAAAAATTCAATTATTTTTTTTTATTACTTTTAATAACTAGATCACACAAAGGGAGTGAAGGAGTTTCAAATTAATTATCGTATGCAAATTTCGCTGTTAGAGCACATACGAGTATCAATCAATATCAATATCGTATCAATCTCAGCAACCAATTTCAAATCAAAAATGTAAAAAATATTTTACTTCTTCCCATTGTTTCCTTTTCCATAACTTTTTATGCATTGGTATGCAAATTAATTACTTCTGTCCTTCGCTGCGGCCAGCCATTGCATCAGACATATCATCGCATATCACATCAACCTACCGACGTGTGCTTGTATGTCTGTTACACTTTTTTCATCTTCCATGCAATTTGTGGGGATTTTAATGATAGATTACGTAGGCGTTATCCGTCACAATAAACCGTTATTTGCATTTTCGCAGCATGTCAACTGGCCGGTAAATGTGTTAGGTGAGTTTTATGGGCATGTCTAATATATTGAATACTTAACGGTAAATGTGGGCGTATATATTTGTTTCATTCATTGATTTGGCGCCATCAATCAGTTGTTTGATAGCACAGATTATTGGCTCTATACGGGTCATTTGGCGTAATTGGAAATTGGATTTCTGCTCGCTGAGATGAGTGTGTGGCTATGTTTGCCTTGGCAACAGCTAAAATTATCAGATGCTACAGTTATTTTGTTTTTTCCCCATCTAAAGTGGCTAATTTATATGCGTGCAACAAAACACTTTTTATGGAAGACAATAATGAAGGTGTTATTAATATGGTTTATTTAATTAAACACAAATATAGGATGCCATTATTAAGCAGTGACAAAAGATGGTTTTGTGAGTAAATATGAGTAGAATGAGTCAGTTTTCTTTCCTTTCGATACAAAAAATTAAAAAAACTTTATAGAGATTTTTTGTAGAAAGGTCTTGGGTTTAAAAAATTTAAATTTTAATGGTGAAAAATATTTTTGTCGGGAGGCAACCCTATTTATTATTATTTAAAAACATTTGTTTTAAAATTTATTATTTTATGATTTAAATTTTAATAATTTGAAAGTTAAAAAATTTGTTTAAAAATAAGTTGAGGGATGGCAACACTATAAATAAAATAAAAATAAGATATTTGCTAAGAGGAAATGTTTTTAAATATGTTTTTTTATATTTATTTAAACATAGTTCTGTAATTTTTGGTCAACAAAACTTTGTCAGGTGGCAACCCTGTTATTAATATTTTCAAAAGATGTTTTAAGATTTAGTACTTCATGATATACATATATTTTAATAAATTGAAAGTGAAAAAATAAATGTTAATAAATTAATTAGAGGGTGGCAACAATATATGTACATACATACATATGTAAATAAAATAAAATATTTTCTAAACCGAAATATTTTTAAATATGTTTTTTATGTTTATTTAAACGTAGTTCATTCATTGATACCTTGGTCAAAAGTATTTTTGTAAGATGGCAGCCTTTTTTTTTTAACATTTTCAAAAAAAAATTGTTACACATTTTTTTTTTCATGATTTACATTTCAATAAATTGAGCGTAAAAAAAATAGTTTATAAACTGCGAGATGGTGGCAACACTACAAATAAAATGCAAATGAAATATTTTCTTAGCCGAAATATTTTTAAATCATTTCTTTTTGAACATTTATTTAAACTTAGTTCGAAAATTTTCAATATTTGTATATAAATTGATTTTGTGTCAGTTGGCAACTTTCTTTAAAAAGTTTTCAAAGTAAAAATATTATTATGATTTTCTCTAGAAAATAATGTGACCGTATTTAAAATTTTAGAATTATTTTTGTTGTTATTGTTGTTGCAAAAAAATTTACATACACTTTGTTTACAATTTTTTTAAAAAATACTTGGCAACTCCGAACAAAATGAAAACCGAAAAGCATCATTTTATTTAAGCTTTGTAAGGCTGCTATAATACATATGTACGTAAATACTGATATTTTTAAAATTTTCTTATGAAATAGGTGGCAACTTCGCACAAAATAATAACCGAAAAACATCTTTTTAAAAAGTATACATACATATTTTCGCTACCAATAAACTTTAGTACAAAAAATCATAAATTAATAATTATTTTTTTGATACAGTGGCAACATTGTAATTGTTTTTGAATATTAATTAATTAGGTGGCAACTCAATAAAATTCAAATTGATACCTAAATTTTTTTCCTGCGAACGCTCCAATTAAGCCTTTGAAATTATTACAGACTACATAAAAATCTTTTTTTTCGAACTAGGTGGCAACACTTGAAAATGAAAGGAATTTTTGAAGTATAAAAAACTATTTTATAAATGCATTGTTATCTAATATTTGATTCAATTTATAACTTTTATTGAAACGGATGCTTCTGGAAGGGTGGAAATCTTAAAAATATAAAATAAAAAGCAAATGAGTTCTATCGATTTCAAGTTTAAAGCAACATATTTTTAAAATTTTTTAAAATTTTAAAATTTTTAAACCCCCTTTCAATATCCAAACTAATTTTCATTTGCAATGCAAAAGCCGTTAAAAGAGAGAGCGTTACTTTTATTATTACTCGCTTTAGCCAAAAGTGCCAAATTCATGATTAATACAAACGCTGCTGGTGTTAAAAGATAACAGACATGCAAAAGGCGCCTTAGCGTGTTTATTTATGCGTAACAAAGTGTAGGCCAAATATGAAATTAAGGTGACCGTAGCCGAAAAGAAAATTACTAACACGCGCT
The DNA here is from genome assembly GCA_027475135.1 of Bactrocera correcta. NCBI lineage: Eukaryota > Metazoa > Arthropoda > Insecta > Diptera > Tephritidae > Bactrocera > Bactrocera correcta. The sequence continues at coordinate 73,544,460 of CM050327.1, forward strand.
TACCTGCTGTTGACGTATTGCGCATATGTGGGTGTGCATTGGCGTGGGTAACGGTGCCCTTATATTTACATTGCCGAAATACTCACCTTGCGCTGTTAAGTCAATGGCGCCATTCGCTTTACAGACCACTTCCAAGTATTTATGTTTGTGTGGGTGAGGGGTTTTTAGGCAATGAACGCATAAGTTTCTGGCCCATTTTGTGCTCAATAAATGTGTGCAGATGAATATACATAAATTAATGAATTCAGGGACTGGAAACGGACAGGCGGACACTTTAATTTCTGCGTGAACTTCAAAGGGATGGTTATTTGCATATACTATTATATGAATATGTGTAGGTGAAATGAGTTTCATATGGGTGTGTTGAACTGCAAAGAGGATTTTGCGGCAGTTTAATGGAATTGCAGGTGATTCTACCGTTGTTTAGATTAAAAGAGCGTTCTCGTATGTGCAATTTTATTTTTTAATTGTAATAACATTTTGCGAAGAAGTCGAGGTTGCATGGGGGAAAATTAGGCGAAAGGCAGGTTTTCCAAATTAAAAATTTTTCCAAAAGAATAATTTCAGAAGATTTTGGTTGCGTATATTGATTTCTTGAATATTTATCAAATCAGAAAAATATTTTTTTTTATTTATAAATAAAATAAAATCAAGTAAAATAAAAAAAAAATTTAAAGAAATAAAATAAAATAAATAAAAAAAAAAAATAAAAAGTCAATTAGAATAAATCAAAACAAAAATCAAAGTCGTGCACTGCCTATGAGTAACCTAAAGTTATTGGGTTAAAAGATTCCCAAATTTTTTTAAATTTTAAATTTTAAATTTAAAAATTAATAAAATAAAAAAAAATAAAAAAAAAATAAAATAAAATAAAATAAAAAAAAATAAAATAAAATTTAAAAAAAAATAAAATAAAATAAAATAAAATAAAATAAAATAAAATAAAATAAAATAAAATAAAATAAAATAAAATAAAATAAAATAAAATAAAATAATAATGAAATAAAATTAAATTAAACACATTAAAGTGAGATTAAGCAACACTTTTTTATTTTTTGTTTAAGGAGTTTTTTTTAAGGGAAAATTGTTTTTTTTCCAAATCATATTTTTTATATTTATTTAATTAATGCAACCTTTTTTAAAACTATAGAGCTGGGGGTTCAACTACTTTTAAAGGGTTTTTTCCAATTTATTTAATCTATTTCTCATTATTTGACTAAAAATGACGTCAGCGTGGTATTCCCAAGGGGCCCTTTTAAAAATCGGTTTAAGCATAGAATTTTTTGAACATTATTTCAGCTACAGAAGTGGCTTTTGTTTCTTTTATTCTCCCCAACGCTGTATGTCGTTACAGAATTATGTTAACTGCGATAACAAGCAAGTAACACAAGAAGCCAATTTCCAGAGTTGTACTCGCCTGGTCAGTTAGCAAACTCAGCTTGCGGCAAACTCAGTGGGCGTGAAGATTTATGAAACAAACTGTTGCCGCTGCAGGCTGATTTACATGCAACTTTCACAAAACATTTTTATAGTTATTGGTATCACTGGTAAAGTAGTAAATTAAGGGTCGTTGTTCAATGCCGCAATGGAAAATTTATATTGCTAAGTTGAAATGCAATATTACTGTTAACTATTTTTGCATAAATTTATCAAATAAAAAAGAAAAAAATTGAAAACCTCATATTTCATGAACTGTTTAGCACCAAACTACCTATTAATGATTTACGACTTCCTTGATGAATCAAATATGAAAATTTTACACAAAAACATTTGATAAATAATACTTTTCAATAATTAATTTTTTTATAAACTACAACTGCACAAGGACTTCTATAATTTTAGTAAGCCAAAGCTGAAAACAATTCACCAATAACTTCTAATAACAGCCGATAAAGTCCTAAATCCAACTGAGTCCTTTCTCATAGTTGTCCATAAAATTCGCATTAGCAAATAATACATGCATCACTTCTACCTCATTAAAGCCATGTTAACTCTGTAAGGATTTTTACATTTGACCTCATGAAAGGGCCCCTTGCTGTGAAAAAAACCTTACATTATGCGGTTGCTTGTGGCTGACCACAGTGCTTTTGTCATGTTGAATGTACCGCTTGATTGGTTTGAACTTTGACCAGTCAAGCGTATTTGTGTGTTTAATGAGTTGATAGATCAATGATGTGGTGGACCAAAGATATAAATACACAGCACATACTCAATGGATGAGTACCCTTGCATTGTTTCTTATGGTTGTCATTAATGAAGTGATATTGCAGATTGTTTAAGATGGTGGGTGGGTGCACATTTCAGATAGTTAGGGTAACGTTAACTTCGGTGTGTCGGAATTATAATACACTTCATAAATAAAAAAAAATAAACTTAGGAATGGCTTTTGATCGCGAAGTTTGTATGACAGCTATATGTTATAGTCTTACGATCTAAGCAATAGATTCGAATATTGTAGTATTATTTTGAAAAATAATCGGTACGAAATTTCGTGATGATAACTTGTCAAATAAAAAAGTTTTCCGTACATGGACTTGGTTTTCATCATGCATTTTGTATGACAGTTATAAGCTAAAGTATTGCGATTTGAACAATTTTATCGGAAATTTTACCCTGTCCTTTTTAAAAAGTAATCCGTGTTAAAAATTTTGTGCAGATATCTCGTCAAATAAAAAAGTTTTTCATATAAGGGCTTGATTTTATTGCCTGAGTTTGTATGGCAGCTCAATGCTATAGTGGTCTGATCTGAAAAAATTCTTCTGAGATTATAACGTGTCTTTGCGCAGTAATGTATGCCAAATTTTGGGGACGATAACTTTTTAAATAAAAAAATTTTCCCTACAAGAATTTAATTTTTAATGTTTATTTTATATGGCAGCTATGTGCTATAAAGCTTCAAATATCGGTGGTTTCCATAAATAAGCAGCTTCTTGAGAAGCAAAAGACGTGTGCAAAATTTCAGCTCGAAATATGGAGTAAATTCGTGTTTTAATTACAAAAAACATGTTAGGGGGTAAAATTGCGTATGAGTAACATTTTAATCGATTGGTTGAACTGGGCTATACACTGCGTATAAGTGATGCAGGGAACAAAATAATTTTTTTGTGTTAAATAATTCCTTGTTATGAACATCTTTGCGCATTGAAACGTGCACTCGAATACAAGAAATGTAAATGGTTTACAATAAAGGATATTAAGAAGGTCTTAAATACCTTTTATGTTATATATAAAAAAATTTATTTTTATATCAGAAGTGCTACAATATATTTTTAGACTTCACAGCAGTACTAAGTTTTCTAAGTTAAAGTAATTTTAGTATAACTTCTCCTACTCAAAGTGAATTTTTTAAAAAATAGACGTATGTAGCTCTCCCAATTTCTTCAGAAAGGTCGATTTGCTGCTGTCAAAATAAATTTGACATACTTACTCGGGCTGGTATATCTGCATAAATATTTAAGTCATACAAATCTCTCCTTAGCTCATACGTAATGCTGCTATAAAATTTATTTACTCCAACGAATATCTGCTATTAATGAAATTTATTGCATTTTCTTGCTTTATTGTCTTGTAAATCGCTGGAAGAGCGCAACAAGTCTAGCTGTTACACATATAAACCTACAAACCAGTACACCAGTATACATATGGTGTGTTTGGCAATATACTGGCTAATGTTACGCATACGCCCAGTGGCTCAACCAATGACACAAAGAAACGGCTTGCTGCGCTTTGGTTTGAATGCGTGTTTGCTTGACCAAATGACAATACCGTTAACCCAGCTGTTGACCGCTGCCCATCCACAGAAAAAGTAAACAGCAACAACCACAAAAACAGCAACAACAACAAAAGCAGAAACAACAAAGTAGTATTTGTGCTGAAGAATCCGCTACGCCACTGAATGTGCAGGTTAAATGCTGCGCAGCCTATGAATATGTGTGGCAATAAATCAAGTGCTTAAACTCAAACCCATCCGCAGCCACTCGCTCAGCAATTACGTGTAAGTTAAACAGTTTGTCTAGCAGTCGAGTGTTGCGGGGTGCGAGCGGTTGCGTGCCGCCATGTCGAGAGTAATTAACTGCTTCAGTTTTATTTATATTTTTCTTTGCGCGATTTGCACCCACTACAACAACAACAATAAGAAAAAAAAATAGCAGATTAGTCTCAACGCGTTTATTTGCGTTTTATGGTTAAACTTTTTTGCAGCAACTTTATCTCTTCATTTTCACATTCCTTTCTACTTACTTTTTATGGCTCAAGTTTAATGTGGTGGCGCTTATTTGCTTTGTACTTTTTTTTAAATTTTTTTGCCCTTAGCCCCATAAAATTAGCACAAAAACGTATCTACTTGCACATACAATCACATACATATATTTATATATATATACTTGTATCGGTGTGTACATATTTACATCCACTCTCAGTTGGTTGCCCTCTTTAACCCTTTCCCGCAAAGCTTTCTAAGCCCCCTCATAGCTGCGCGATTTTAAATCTATGATTTCTCTTTATAGTGATTTGGTACTACTGCCACGCTGTTGCTTTCAAAACAGTCAATGTAACGGTAATAATAGGCTTTTAATTTATTTTTGCCATTTTATTGACAATCGTTATGCTTTTATTGCGTATTTACTTAATTCCCTAATCAGCTGCCTGGGAATAGGCAATAAAAGCGTTTCGCTTCTTTAAATTTGTTGGTTGTGTGTAGCCGATGGCAATGCGATTGCCGTAGCTTAGCGCTACGTAGGGATAATTATAATTAGCTTGTTTATGACAATTTTATTAGAATAAACTTGATCCTCTATAAATGGATATTTGTTAGTCTGTTGCGTATATTCAATATGAGAGATATGCTGGTGGTCAGGCGAAGTTACAGCCATAGCCAAGTGACCGGTCACTGTATAAGCTCATAGAGATTGTTAGTTTGATCTGCTTTGGTGGTGGCACAGAAAGCGTCATTTATTTTGTGCTTATAAGACTGAAATTTCGCCGGTGTTAAACGCTACCAACAGTATGTTCCACATAAAGAGTTATCCATTTCGGGTTGCTTACTTTTTTAAAGAAAAATACTGAAATTTCAAATTTAATGGGGGAATGTTTATTATCTTTTGAAAAAAAAAAAAATTCTTTTGCATTTATTTTTTAAAGATTATCTCTTTCAAAAGTTGGGCGCGTAGAGGAAAGTCAGAAGAGTGGGGGTTTGTTGGGGAAATTTAAAAAGGTGGTCAGTGTTGATTGCTTCACTGTGATTGACGGTCAGTGCTTGTCGGAAGTTGGTTGCGTCCGAAGTCATGTCGGCGTATTGGTTGATGTCGTCTATGTGACAGCGATCGCCATTGACGGTTACGTTCTCATCGGCATCATTTTGGAAGGGAAAAGATGAACCAATGATTCCGGAGGACCACAAACCACACCAAACCATTGTTTCTTCTGGATGAAATGACAGTTGTTAAACCTCTTCAGGAAAAAAAATATCGGCGCAGCTCTTTTAAAATGGAATCCCACAGCTACCAAATAGAACTTGAGTTATTCCCCATAATAATAATAATTCTTCTACCTAATTTGATTCCTCGTTAGAATAAAGGCTGACATCACGGAACAAGGACTGAGGCGAATAAGTCCTTGTCTCACTTACTACTGTCGCCATATAAAAAAGCGCAAATTCGGTGTGGGATTCGTGATGGAAGAGGGACTCCGTCACCGGGTTCTGGTATTCACGCCGGTGGATGAACGTCCAATCACAATCCTCATCAAAGCGAAGCTTTTCAACAAATCGGGCGCCAATGCCCCGAAGGAAGAGAAGGACAATGTGATGAAAGTTATCTTCTATGAGCGCTTGGAACGCACCTATGAAAAGAAGGTATCCTTCGCACAATAGTTGGTAAATTCAGCCTCTACGATCAACATCCGCGTCGTTATTTTTGCTTTCTCCAGACTGTATAGGAAATCGAAGCAAATGGATCTGGTAGTAAACGAGGGCAAGACGAAATATCTTCTGCTATCAAACAAACAGTCGTCGCCAACATTTGGTCTTGCAAGTGCTTTGCAGTGAGCTTCTTCATAGATGGAAGAAGGAGGAAAGGAAGATTTTAGTCTACTCTCCAATGCATTTTATCAGAGTGCGTAAAGCTGACACATTTACGCCATATTCATAACATAGAGAATAAGGTGGTGCTCTGCTTTAACGAAAGAGAACCGCTGAACTACTTATTCTTAGCAAAATTTATCTTCTCTGCAATTGCAAATTGTTCTGACTGAACATGGTCCTATGTGGTGCGGCTAAAAATTTGATTGAAGGGGTCAGGGGGGTAATCTGGCCATTTTTTGAAACCCACTCATTTTTACATTAAGGGGTTTTAAGGGGGAAAAGAAAATGCAAAAAAAAAAAATTTTTTAAAAAAGGTTACCCTACTGATCCCTGAATGCAAATTTCCAAAGGGTTTTGTGGAAGAAGGGGGGGAAGAACTATATAGATTCGTCTCAATTGTCCAGCTTTTGATATCCAGCGCTCAAATCCCTCTGCAGAGACACCTTGGGTGAACTTGATAAATGATGAGGATTGATATTAATTGCCTTAATAATTTTTTGTTAAACTTATAACGCTTCATGGATCTGTGTATAAGAGTATACTGTTTCAGAGCTACAACTTTGGTAAATGCAAATGAACAGCGTTCATAGCTGTCCAAGGGAGTTTCCTTGTTAAATTAGTGCGTGAATCAGTCGTACAAGCTAACGTAACCTAACGTAACGTAACCTAACCTAACGTAACCTAACGTAATGTAACCTAACCTAACCTAACTTAACATAACCTAGCCAACCTAGCCAACCTAACCTAACCTAAACTCCGCTGCATGTTTCTGGTATACAGAGCAATTTCCGATTACCCATTATTTATTATAGCTATAATGAGAAATTTTCAAATCAGTATTGTGGAGGACATGCTCATCGGTTTTCTACGAAATTGTATTTCCACAATGCTGTTGGTAATTAGATCGGTTTTCTGGCATGTGGGTCAATATAAATTATGTAAACACTAATCGTTTTACAACAGAAAATAAATGTATAAATTTAAATTACAAGTAATTTATTCAAATGTTATTGTGCATTATTGCTAAATACGTACTACCACCGTTGTACAAAACATAACATCAATTATTAGTGTGCCACGTGCGCTTTTAAAATTCAACCGCAAAATGCATGGAAGCGTGAGCGTGCAGCCCTGGAAACGGAAATCAAAGCATTTGCAGTCGCATGCCAATCACTGCGCATTGAAAATGTTGCGGTTGCCATATTCAGTGAATCCATATGTATGTATTACATGTAAGAGCGTGTGCAATACTCAATACGCGAGTTAATTGTTGGCTTTCCCGAATTCAATGCAAATAAAAAGGAAAATATTTGTAGTGAAGGGCTAATGCTAGTGCCGATATTTGAATTAAATTAATTTCTATATTTATAAATACAACAATAAAAAAAAGTATGCCTGCAAATTTCGTTTATTTTTATACTCCAAATCGCAAATAAATGAAAAGTGTCAAAAAGATTCGTTTCTGGGTTCACTGATTCGACATGAGTTTATTACATCAACTTTAAACAATTCACAGCAACAGCAAAAAGCAAATTTTGCGCTTGATTGGCAGCACGGAATCATTAGTGCCGCTCATTATGCATACACACATACACAGAAACGTATCTGGTTCAACGCGCACCCTAATCCCCATCAATCATAAGTGTCTCAAATTCAGCGGGAATCAGCGGCAGCAACAATAACTGGGCCAATTAAGCCGCTTTCCCATATGCGCAGCGTTGAGTAGGATTTGGCTGACGGAAGTGTTTAGCGTGAATTCATTTGGGCGATGTTTTCGAGCGGCACCATTGTTTGGGTCCCGCATTGAATGACTGGTGCGCAGATGTTTGGCATTGCGAGTGATTTCGCTGGAATAATTAAGCGTTAATAATGCAGTGCTACGAAGCAATAGGACACTTGTAGAGTTGGCTTCCTGGAGATGGTGGGGAAAATGGTCATAAGTGATGGCAGGGAATTTATATGAAATAGTGGTACGAGTTGGGTCGTTGTCAGTTTTAAGATGTGCAAACATTTCCTTAGAAGCTGAGAAATCTATAATTTTGTATGTTTGGGTGTGTGTGTTAGAGTCGCAGATTAAATCAATGGTTTTTAATGAGCGTATTTTGGAAGATTTTCTCAAGCTTACTTCAATATTAATAATGGCAGCTTAACAATACGATTCGAAGGAGAAAGATTAGCTGGAAAGTGTTTCTTGTGCTATGGCTGTGAAGACTAACATTCACCACAAATGTCATTGATTGTAATTATACCGTAAACTAATTTATATTAAAAAAAAAAAAAAAATCAAATTATTTAGGCATTTTTCTGAAGATTTTTGTTTGAAATGTGATATGCTTGTGTATTTTTGTAAATGATATAGGGACTAGTGTTATTGCTGTAAACTTTGAGCTAAGCATCCGCTTTATCTTATCCAGTCGAATGATCGAATATATTTAAGTGCAGGTAACTCATATATCGATTACCACATCTTTTCCACCAAACTGCGCATACTATTAATTCGATAAGAGACCTTATCATAATTAACTGATTAAAGAAACCTCAGTCGCTGACTAAAAGACTAATAAATAATTTAAGATCTACATTTGGCATATTTTATTTGACTTTTGATATTGTATATCGTATAAATTTACGAGTGCACAGCAGAAACAGCTCAGGGAGGATTGAGAATAATTTGGGATAAAGTATGGTTTTCATCTAGTTCAATATAAAAATTCATTCGGCAAAAACGGATAAGTAATAACATGACGATATTGTCGATTTTTCGAGTTATAGCCTGGTCAGTAGTATAGTAAGTTAGGTAGTTCTAGAAATTTCATTATTTCATTTTGTTATAATTTTGTTTTATGTTTTAAGGGTCCCTCCTCAGCGGTGCTACTCACCTCCCGGAAAGATTGCCACCTTATATGGCCCCAACGTTATCTCAGTTACGAGGTAAAGGCAAGAGCACTTATACGGCAGTGCGTTCAGGCTGAGCAGTGCAAAGAAGGAGCCGTCTGAACTTACAACCACTACATCAACTAAATGATGACATACATCGAGGCCGGTTAGGATTTTAACGGGACGGAGGCAGTTTTGGTATTAACTTATCAGTCATTTCAACGAGACCAGGTTTCAAACCAATTCATCTAATATTCGCAAGAAATTTCGTGGTAAGGGTTAAAAGTATGTAAAAGCCTAAAGGCCGCAAGTAATTTGGCTTTACCATGGATGCATCGCATGTAGGTGGTCTCGCTTTAAATTCCGCTCTAGTTTAATAAAGTATATATTAACACGTCAGTTGAAAAATTCTCGGCCTGATAAATAGATGACGCCACTAGAACTAAATCGATATAATTTCTGGTTACCCCTAATTTTTAACCTTTGACAGCTGTGGGATCATTAGTTTGGGCATTATATCAATTTGAAGTAACTTTTGTCATATTGAAAAAGGAATTTGGTGTATTGATAAAATATTGATTTTTGAAGGGGAAAATACAGTTTAAGCAAAAACTTGGGTTTTTGACGAGTTTGTGGACACTGCTCCAGGAAAAGAAACCACCAAGTATTGATATGCTAAGTTTAGACTTGGAAAAAGATCACCATAGAGGTTGTTAGCGCCCAAAATATCAAAAAAATCAACAAAATAGTTTCGGATGACCGTAAAGTGAAGTTGTTTGTGATATCAACTGAACGTGCATATCTTATCATTTACGAATACTTGAGTATGAGCAAGCTCCTTGCGAAGTGGTTGCCGCGCGAGCTCACATTTTACTAAAAACAACGACGAGTAAATGATTGAGAGCAGTGTTTGGAGATATTCTAGTGTAATAAACCCGAGTTTTTGCGTCGATATGTGATAATTGAATGAATGTAGCTCCATCATTTCAATTCTAAGTCCAATCGATAGCTGTCCAAGTTGATTGCATAGTCTCCAAATCAATGGAAAAATACAACAGCCGGTTGGCAAATTTATCGCGTCTGTATTTTGGAATGTGCATGGAATTATTCTCATTGACTTCTTTAAAAAGGAAGGATCATCAACAGCGACTATTTTTAGCATTATTGGATCGTTCGAATGACGCAATTGCTGAAAACGGGATTTCAATAAAAAGAAAGTGCAATGCATCGTGTCACAAGTCAGTGAAAACAACGGCAAAAATCCATGAATTGAACATCGAATTGCTTCCACATCAACCGTACACTCCAGATTTGGTCCCCAGCGACTATTTTTTGTTATCAGATCGCAAAAGATTGTACGGTGGGAAGAAATTTTTATTGAATGAAGAGGTGATTAGCGAAACTGAGGCCTATTTTGAAGCAAAGGACAATTCGTACTTTAAAAAGGGTATCGAAAAGTTGGAGGGTGGCTATAAACAGTGTATCTCCTTTGAAGGGAACTGTGTTGAATAAAAAAAAAACAAAGTATGCCAAATAAATGTGTTGAGCTGTGGTCAACCAGAGACTTTTCAATCGACCTGTAGTTAGGTACTCAGTAGTTGTAAACAAAACGTTAAATATTTCAATATTCATCAGTATATTCTTTGCCGCCTTCAAAGCAATCCCCATCAAATGTAATACAATTATGCGAATGATTTTTTTAGTCCTCGAAACGCTCTTCCTAAGCAGTTTTTGTGATGACCATCAGCTCCTTCAGCGTTTAGTTTCATCTCTTCCATGGATTGAAAACGGATTTCACGGAGAAGAA
>CM050327.1:73555722-73646289 GCA_027475135.1 Bactrocera correcta
AAGACTTTTATAAAATATATTGTTTCCTTAATAACCTAAGTTCGACTTAAAGGTTGTTTATATTTAACAGCGTCTCTAGATAAAAAAAAAACGCTAGCCATTGATGTCAAAATCGTTGGCTGGTTACGTTTTCTGATTTATAATGCAGCAGAAGTTAACATGTTTTCTTTATATAAATGCATATACTATATAATAATGTACATATTTTAATCGGTAGAAAACATAGCAAAATGTACTTTTAATATAAAATATTTAAAGGTCGCCACAAAACTGTAAGATATCTTTTTTTACGCAGTCATAATAATTTTTACCATAAATTTTTCTAATTAGTATTTTTGACGATTGATATTTTTTAGGAACTGCGGAACATATGTCTTATAAAATCCTTATTTCATTAAAATACATTTTTTAAGCTTTTTATATACATATTTGAAGTACATACTAACCTTTTAATTTTTGAGTAGAAACTGTTTCGCTGGGGCCGCTTCTATTTAATTACATCTGCTACATTCACATTCAAATTCTACTTTCACATACACAAGCATTTTGCAACGCGAAGCATTGACGCATTGCATTGAGCCTTTTGTTATATGTATTATTTAAAAAAAATTGCACTACACGAATGAATATTCGGCTTCTTTTCACTTTTACACACTCAACACTGCAATATTTTAGAAAAGAAACTACTTTTTTTTAATTTTAATACCAAATTGACTTCATTTTGCTTATTTTAAACACACGAATCGGAAATTATTATACGACAATTCAAATGGCGGCGGAAACTGTGTGAAGCAATTTGACAAAGAGCGACGAATAGAGTTGCCACTACTTTGGTAAATATATATTTTTTGACATTTCTGAAATTTTAACGAAGGTGAAGTGAACAAATGACAAATGTAGATGGCGCTGACACCAATCTTATTTTTAAAAATAACTAAATGCTTATGATCCATTTAATGTTAATTCCCTTAAATAATTTTATATATTTGTATTATTATTGTCAATTTTGTTATTATTATATTTCTAACGTTAATCGCTAGATGTTCAAAGTAAATCAAACGCTGACAGATGCATATACAGCTTGTTGAGTATTTTGTATAAATTATTTACTAAAAAACAACGCAGTCACAAATATGATTTCAGCTAACAACACTAAGTACTGTAATATTTATGTAAAATTACTTAATAGTTTAATTACGATGCGATATTGACAGTATTCACCAAATTTTCTTGCAGAAGTTGGCAGCTAGTATACATATATCCAAGAATGATGGCGGAAACTGAAGAAAAAAAATATCAATTAGTGTTGCGACTGGTTTAATAGAAAACTGGAAATTTCTCAATTAGAGAAATGTATGTGCTATAATCAAGCGTTGCCATAAAATTTTCATTATCGAATTTAGCTGAATGCATAAAAAATTAGATGACGCTGTCAACACTATGTAGGTTCGTCCTTAATTTTTTACTTATAAAGATTTAAGAGTAAAATCAAGATTATATTATTTCTGAATATTAATTAAAATATTATTTTCCTTGCTAACTCAAATTGATAACCGATGTATACGCGTATTAAAAACACTTTCACACATTCTCACACGAACACACACTCGTACACGCTCTGTGCTATGGAGCACCGAAGCCCTGATTTATTGCATTTAGAAGTAGATTGTAGAAAACACTGATTGCAATAATATTTTCAACTGTAAACATTCAACACAACACTTTTTAACTGAAATACTTTTCATTTTTGTAATTAAATCTGCTTAATTTTTTTTTTCTTTAATTTTTCACACACGAATCGGAAACTGTGAACGGTGCTGATCGAAATGGCGGCGGAAACTGTGTGAAGCCATTTGACAACGAGTGACAAGCAGAGTTGCCACAGTTTAGAAGCATTTTTAGTTATTGCAACGGGATTAGTGAAATTGGAATTAAATTTATTTAAAAGCTAATGCCTTATATTTTAGTTTTACAAGCATTATTCCTTTAAACAAACGAACTATTTACAAATTATATTATCTTCTCATAAGCAATACCTGAAACTTGCTATAAGTAAAAATGTAAGAGCTAGATGGCGCTGACATCACCTTGCCATTAAAGGCAAAATATTAAAAATATTATTTTAATAAATAATTTGTATAGTGAAAACTAAATAAAAACTTTTTCACAATCTTCTTTGTAATGATAATTCGAAAAAAGCGTTGTTTTACTTTGTCTTTAATGTTTGTTGATAAAACATCGCGTGAGAGAATTATGCTTACTTATTGTATAAAAATTTAAGCACATATAGTTTTACTATATATTTTTTTTAATGAATTGTAATGATTCTAATATTTTTAATCTCTTTCTAGTATTTTTAATTGATTTATTTAAGCCGTCAAGTGATTGTAAGCAACTCTGGCAACTCTTTGCATACCGATTTACTGTTTCCGTCGCCATTTCAATTTGTCCTGTAGAAGTTTTCGACTCGCTTGTGAAAATTTAAACAAAAGTGTGATTTTTGAAATAAAATTCAATATAAATCAAGTGTTTTATAGCAAATATTGTTGAAGTGTGTGGTTTTTAGTGAAAACATGTCTATAGCTCGTGTTTTAATTAAAAAATCGTCCAAATAAAATATGCGAGTGGTTTGCGTTGATAGAATAAGTTTGTGCAAGTGTTCTAGTGTTTAAAAGTGTTTGTAATAGTTTATATTTTCTCGAATAACAGCTGCTTCTTGGAATGCTGATCAACGTATACAAAAAAGCGGTGAGTCTTTTTGAAAAATTCATAAAATTTTCGTTTGCAAATATTTCACAAGAAAGTCTCGGCAGAGATACGCGTTGTCGACAGCGCTGCTTTCTTTGTTATTGGCTTCAAAACTGTTTTGTTTTGAGTATATCAATAGTTTGGAATGTACGGAACATTTACTTTTTAAAAGCCACATTTTGAACATTTACATATTTTTTAAATGTGGTTTTAATTGCGTGATGATATGCTTTGCTTTTAATAGCTGGCTAATTAACAATTACTAAAATTTATATTGGGTCTATAACTATGTATATTCGTGCGTTTTTTTTTTTTCAAATTTTCAAAATTTATTTAATAAAAATGTTAATAGTAATAATAAAACAGTATTATTCGAAGTATTGTCCATCTGTAACTATAACTGCTTCCCATCAACCCGATAATTTGTAGATTCTATTACAAAATAATTGCGACGTCTTGGCGGTCAAGCAAGAGTCACGACAAATTTTTGATAACCAGTTCTAACGAGTTTCAGGGAGATCGTTCTGCTTTAACCGGAACAAAAGGCAAGGTTTGGCTTAAGGCGGGTCAATTGAAGCAGAGCGTTGCCATGATGGAAAATTATTATTATTCCATAGCGTTACCCCTTAGTTGTTTAGAAGCTCATAATAAAGAACATCTTGCTGATCCCACCAAATACAGAGTATTATCTTAGTGTCATGGGTATTTCAGTTTACCGTTGATTTGACTGTTTACCTAGGTTTCACATACGAGTTTTTTTACTTATGAGGTTGTGGTAATGGATTCAGTTTTCAACACCAGTAACAGTCCGATAAATAAAATGTCAATTATTTTTTAATCAAATCATTAATAATTTTTTACTCAAAACAAATTGAAATAATATTTAGTATTTAGGCTGTTCACTCTCCGAAATTTTAACAGAAATATCCCTTAATAACCAATTTCACTTGCAATTACCTTGAAATAGCACAACTTCAAAATCTATGTCATTGACTCTAGAACAAGCGGACTAATATTTTACACAAGAGAATTAAGATCATATGACACGCTTGCGGCCGCTGTGTAAAAAATACAAACAAACATATTCCCAAAAAATTAATAAATGCGAGTATATTTTGGCAAACTTATTAAACTGGTTATAGCACAGAACATCCAGAAACTCAGCTAATTTTTACATATAAATATGTATGTGTTTATGTGATACGAAAATATACCGAGATGTGAGGAGATAAGAAGTACTCATCTTCAACTTTAAGCATATAGCAAGTAATGATACCTAATTTAAAACGGAAATTGATATATCCAATACGTACTTAAAAAATTAGATTTGCTTCCTTTTTCGGCTTATTTTTTTGCAAAAAATTTGGGTCCACTTTAGTTTTGGCATTCATTTTGAAGTTCATAAACATTTCAATCATCTTCTGAGGGCTTTTTTGAGAAGTTTCTATCGTGTTATAAACTTCAATCATTTTTGAGGGCTTTTTTTGAGAAGTATTATATCTCTCCTATTACAAAGGCAGCCACTGGTTTAAAGATTCATAATTACTTCCCAATGGCCGGTTACTTTTGCGAAGACCACTTTCTATGATTTTTAGGGACGGCTTCAAACGTAATTTGAACCCACAAACCAACATCTAATAAACATTTACTGCAACCACTAGACCTAAGCAAAATCATGTCTATCACATTCTGCAAAATTAATCACAGCCGCAAAAAAACTTTTTACTTATTATTTAATGACACATAACTTATTTTTTAATGCGGCCGGTTAAGTGTCTGCGCGATTAGTGATTGAACGAGTTTGTGTTTATCTGTTTTTAATGACGTTCATGTTCAAACTTAATTTGTATATTGTGTAGTTGACGTGTTGATATTGTTGAAATGAAAGTGACAAAATTAATTTATCAAACGAAACTAAATATGTACATACATATGTATGTACATATATTTTCTATCACTCTATGCAAATTTTATGGTCTCCGATGTCATTTATTTTGCCGGCAAATATGACTATGCGCATATATACATTAGATGCATAAATATATATGTAAATTTGTGTATATTTATTTTGGTGTGAGCATTAAAGCGAGCATTGAACTTATTTGCTCAAAAATGAGCTTTGAATTCCAATTGCTCAAAGTAGAATTTTGCATAGTTAAGAATGAGAGTTAGTAGGTCTCGCTTTTATGCTGACTAATAAGCAGCAGAAAGATTAGCATATTTTTCAGCACATTCACCATTTTGTTATGCGTAAACAAATTTATGATCATAGAAGCTATAACAGTAGGCAAATAGAAAAATTTTAATTTCTATGCAAATTGGCCATTTTATATCACTTTGAGTCATTTAGGCAAACCATTGTTTCAAATTCAATAAAAATGAGATTTTATTCTGAATATTTTGGTATATTAGATTGTCTACGATTTTTTCCATTCTCTGAAAATGACAGCCTCCTGATTCGATTGAAGAAATGTCTGTCTGTTGAGTGACTTTTACAAGTTTGGAAACAGAAAGAAATCGCTCGATGACACTTTAGAAGAATGCAGTGATTGAGGTGTAGTAATTTCACCAATATGATCGTGGCAACGGTGGATGCATGAGTCGGCGTGTTGTCATGATGGGAAAACAGTTTTCTTAGTCAAATGGAAACGGTATTCTGCAACTGACCAACGAATCTTCCCATTAATTCAGCATTATAGAGGTTTGCCATTCTTTCTTTGATAAGTAGATGTAGATTATGCTTTAAGGATCCCAGAAAACGTTAGCAATTAGCTTTCCGGCAAAGTTTCTAGTTCTACAGGTGAAATTCTGTTCTTTGGGCGTCTCTGTACTGTTGGATACATTTTTGTTTAAAACTCTGATGTGTATTGATTTCAATCCTGTTTTTAAAAAATGTGTTCCCTTAAAATTTGCTGATTTTAGAGTAATTATTATTTGGAGTAATTATTGGGCTTGCAGTCCAGTCAATGAGCATATATGGGAGAATTTCATACTTAGTGGATCACAACGAAATTTCAATAGAATTATAAATCAAAATTAATAATTTTTTTGAGGAAAATTACTTTGAAGGCGTGGCAATATTCCGTTTTTATGCATTTCCAATACCAACCAAAGAATTTAATAGTCAAGTTTAGTCAAAATATCTGTATTTTAAAAGAAATATTGGGGGTTCTACAACTTTGAACAAAATATATTAAGACTGTGTTCATAATTTATAATAATAAAATTTTTAATTTATTCTTCAAAATCTATGACCTCCCTTCAAAGTAATGCCTATTGGCCTTAAAATACTTGTGCCAACGTTTTTTTCCAATCCTTGAAACAGTTGTTAAAGTGGTTTACGTTTAATGTCTTCCACTGGGTCAAAACGATTTCCGCGGAGCAGTCGTTTGAGTTCGCTGAATAGCCAGAAGTCACACGGAGCTAAATCAGGCGAATACGGTCGTTGAGGAATGATATTGGTTGAAAATTTGCTGAATCAATGTTGTATGCGGCGGTGCATTACCGTGGTGCAAAAAGCAAGAGTTGTCGGCACTTAATTCCGGACTTTTTTACGGAAAGCCTCACGCAAATGGTGACAGTTTGGCTGGTCGGGAGGAATTCGGAGTGCACCATATCATATTGGCATTATAGAAAACTCAATCAAAGAAAACTGTCAACATAACCTTGATTTCTGACCTATTTTGACGTGGTTTTTTCGTTCCCGGCTCATCTATGTCACGATATTCGAACGATTGATCGTCTGTTTCCAGGTCGTAAGCATAGATTCAATACTCACCGCCAGTAGGAATAAGTTTCATGACATGGTAGTCGGAAAGCCTTGTTTCACACTCGTTAACCAGACGCCGTTTTTCGAAAAAATTTAGTGATTTTGGAACCAATCGAAGTGTAAATTTTCTTAGACCTAAATGATCTTTCAAAATGACTTTCACTGATCCTTCCGATATTTCAACGATGCCAGTAAGATCTCTAACTGTTAATCGTCCATCCTCAAGCATCAATTCCTTTTGACGTGTTGATCATCAGTTGATGTTGATGGCTGTCCTGGACGTAGTTTGTTGTCAACGCGTTCTCGACCATCTTTGAATAATTGATACAAATGAAAAAACCTGCTCCCAACAAACAATTATTATTGAGGATCTTTTCCAACATTCTCAACGTTTTGGCGCCAGAAATTTGAATCCGCACAGAAAATTTAATGAAACTTCTTTGTTGAATAATTTCACTCATCGTAAAAGTCCCCGGAAGCACTTTATGTACATACTTCAGAAAAACAAGCTTATAAATACTAATGATTATCGTGATGTGACATTTTGCACAGATGTCATTGACAGTCCTACCAACCTAGAAAAAAAAATATGTCGATGAATCTTAGGAATATAGAATGTAGCCATCTATGATCTTAGTCTCACGGATTGAATGCGAGGCCTCAAGGTTGTGAGTTATGTACCAAAATCTTTAAAAAGTCTAAAATTTTGGAAATGAAACCTTTGTAGTTGTTGTTGTCTCTATGTTGTCAATAAAAGAATCTCGCAATAAAACCAACTAGCTGTAAGACCCTGATCTTATTCTCTTTTTATCAAAATTTAATTTTGATAATATTTATTAGCGCACAAAAACTAACGGGGGGATCTTGGTTACAATTCTATGAAAAATATATGTAACAGATTCATAAACCGATATAAAAAAAGAAATTATAATTAAAGAAAGGAGCTATAATTATGTTTTATGGCTTCATTACAATACTTAAACTACATACCAATTTGGCACAAGTAATTTATTTAAGTATGATTGAAATCGTAAAAAGTATAGCTTCAACTATTAAGCCTGCCTCAACTAACTCAGCTACGGTAATTTCAAAATGTGTGCAATTACTCAGGCAATTTTATATTGGCACATCTGTGCAAGTGTGTAAATATACCATATACAGGTACCATAGTAAGCATATTGACCTGCCTCAAACTGTGCCACAACGTAACCCACAACGAGTGCGTTACAATCGCCTCGACGTAGAAAAGAAGTGAGCTCGCCAGTCTGTCAGTGGAAGAATGATGCGCAACGCTCGGAAGCATCAGAGCGTTTGATGTGAAGTAAAAATGACTAAATGTGAATAAATGAGTTTCATTCACCGTTCACCTACCGACAACGCCGAGCGCGCGCGGCCAGGTGGAGGTAGCGGTGTTGCCGCCAAAGCCAAGCGTTGACTGTGTTAGCTGTGCTACCTTTGCACACTTAACCAGAAATCAAGACGGCCGCAGTGTAAGCGTTGGCGATTATTATTACTCGTATTATATGGCGCTGACCATTTCTGCTGTTCAGTTTGATGCCGAACGTTAAGCTGTAAAAATCGCAGATTTGAAAACTGAGCGCGAGCTTTAAGGCGATTAGAATAGAATACTTTAAAGGTCGCTCGTATGCGCTTATGTAACTGGCTGCATTGAAAAGTGAAAGTGTTTGGCAGTGAATGCATTTTTTTTTAAATAAATATATTTAAAAAAGTCCAAGGAGATGAGATATCAATTTCCGTTATTTTTATGCACATTTATGGTGATTTGTTGCTTTTGTAATAATGCAACTGGCAATAGTGATGAATATTTCTCGTCTGTGGCGGGTTTGGAAAAACTGCTAATGGTGGAGTATGTGGTGTTGGATGAGTTACAGAATTATATTGATTCTGTGCAGAAACACATTGATTCGTTGCAAAGGTAATAATGGAGAAAGTGAAAAATATGAAAATAAAATATGTTTCTCATAATTTTGTGTATAAATTGTGTTTAATGTGGAAAAAGAATAAGAACAAACGTTAAGTTCGGCTGCACTGATACTAAAATAACTTTCGGAGGAATATTTGTTATAGCATAAAATAGTACAAAAAGAACTTTATCTTGATTTTGAGCGGTCGGTGTATATTATACCCGTCCGTTTTGAATAATTTGTTCAGTGATTATTTGTATGGAAGTTATACCCCATAGTGATTTAATATCGGCAGTTAAGAGGAGGTTCTAGAAGAGAAAAGTGTGTATGTAAAACTGAGGGCAAGTTTTCATGAACAGATGAACATGGCAAAGCTGAATCAGTTCGTTGTACTGATAATTTTTCGTTTAGGGTCTCCGACCTTTTCTTTCGGTTGCTAAGAACTTCGTGACAAACTCAATATACCTTGTTAAGGGTTTCAAGTGTTTTTTTTTAGGGGATGGTGCCTGCGGCCATTCGAGATCATTATATTTAAGCGGAACTAAAAAATATGATCGCGTTGTGTTGATGCGAGAAAAATTTCAACAGGGGTTATCATTAAGTATTTTAAATTGTGAAAAATCTAGTAAAAAATAGTACGATCGTGGAACTTCATCGCTCAACTTTATTACGAAAATTTACGTTCTATAAAGAATGTATTTCAAGTGCTTCGTTCTACTGATGGTCAACATAATCGACATACTGAGCGTACTTTTCAAAATACCATCACTCATCTTGAGACTCAGCATTCATTATTGGATAATACTCGACCGAGTAGACCACGTCCAGCACGCAGTGAAGATAATATAGCATATATTCTGAGTGTGTATACGAAGACCGTGGAGAGCCGATTCGGCGCCGTTCCTCAGCAATTCGGACTGACGTATGGAAGGACTTGGCGTATTTTATTTTAAGATCTTCTAATGAAAGCTTGTGCAAGAGCAGAAGATCTTCCTAAGCGACATGGCTTCGCTCTATGGGTTCTTGAAACGTTTTAAGAAGATCCGATGTTTTCGGGCCAAATTTTGTTCGGTGATGAAGCCCATTTCTAAATTAAAGGGTATGTAAACAAGCATAATTGCCGCATTTGCGACAAAGAGCAACCACAAGAGATTCAAGTGCAGCCATTTCTTACCGAAAAATAACGGTTAATTGAGGTTTATGAGCCGATGGAATCATCGGTTCATATTTCCTCAGAAATGATGAATAATGGTGACCGTTGTCGCGCCATGATAACCGACTTTTTGATACCTGAAATTGAAGCGCGTGACCTTGGCGACATTTGGTCTCAATAAGACGGCGCCGCTTCCCACAATTCGCATCAATCAATGGATTTATTGTGAGGACACTTGGGGCACAGATAATTTCATGTTTTGGGCCAGTCGATTGGCCACCAAGATGATATCACACCGTTAGGCTTTGTCCTGTGGGGATATGTAAAGTCTATGCGGACAATGTCGCTCCGATGCAAACTTTGGAGCAAAACATCACGTCTGTCACGAGTCTTCGAAAATTGGACTCAACGGATGGGCCATCTGAGACGTTGTCGCATCCAACATTTGAAAGAGATAATCTTAAAAAATAAATGCCAAAGAATGTTCTTTCGGATGATAATAAACATTCCCCATTGAATTTGAGGTTTATGTGTTTTTTTCTTTAAAAAAAGTAGTCCTATATAAGTTTCTACTAAAATCCCAAAATCTAGCTCTTAACGCGATACGAAACGAAGGCGTGGGAGTACAACTTCTCAAAAGTCTTTTCTCATGCTTGATTTATTTAATTCTTCTAAAGACGCTGCAAAAAATTGGTTTCTACTAATATTAGTAGTGTCAACACAAGTTATAATAAATGAGTGGGATGGGATAATTGGATTTATCAACTGTGCAAAAATAAAATTAAATGGATTTCATCATTAGAGAATATATTGAATGAAGATATTGGCATGAAGAATTGCATTTTAAATGTTAAGACTTGTTCGTTTAGGTGGTGACAACCAAACAATCATTCACTGAAGTCAAATCCATCACATATATTCTATATTCTGTATTATGTTATTGTTGTAGATAATATACTAGCGGTTGTGTTTTAGAAGCGATTCATGAGAAATTCAAAGTAGAGTTGAAATTTGGAATAAGCTTGAACTAAAAACAGTTTTAGTTTTCATTCATAAAATAAATTTCGACCAGAGAAATTAATATTTTTTTTTCAAAATAGTTATGAATATTTTTATAAAATATAAGACAAAAGGGTGAAAAATAAAGAGATTGTAGCTAAATGTAATTATTTCTCAAAATGTAGTTTAATACTCATAATTGAATCCAAGTACAAATACTAATTATAAAAGCTCAATTATTATTACAAACCTAAATTCACTAACGGTATAACGCCGAAACTTGATTTAATGAAAATATATTTTTTATTGAAGAAATAAAAAACAAAAACTCATTCATTTCACGTGCATACAAATACATGAAAGCAAATGCCCTTAATTGCCGTAAAAAGATAGAAATCTTCAAGTTACCTAAGCTCTAAATCTTTTCCTCTTCACGCTTATTACTGTGGTTACAACCTCAAGGTCACTAGTATGAAACAACGAGCAGCGTCCGACACCTAACAAAAACGTATAAATTATTACTTTTTTATACGGATGTACTATGCATACATACATACATATGTATATCAAAGTCAGCAAGTCAAATAGCCTTTCGTTGTATGCAATAAAAAATGACAAAGACCATGAAAATTGGTTACACAAGAAACCCAGTGACATCAAAAATAATTTTTATTTGTTTCCTAACAAAGTAAAGTGTAAAATAATTAGTACTTTGACGAGATACTTTTCGTAATTCTTATAAGTTGATTTGTATACTTAGTTTGGGACATAGTGAGAGTTGGGAGACAAGGGTCTTACTTTTTAATATTGCAATAAATATTTTTCAAAAAATGTTATTCGAAAAAAAAAATTGGCGCTTCCATTACCTAAATCTGGAAGATTGAAAAAACATGGTTTTAGCATATATTTTAAAATAATTTTTGATAGAGAAAAAATGTTGAAAAATACTCTTTGATCTGTATACTTTTGAGCTACATACAAGTATGTACCTAACCTAAAAAAGAAATCTTCTAAAAAAGGAGTTTCATGTAGTAATATATAAAGTAGTTGAATATTAAAACTTTGACCCATTAAACTTTCAAAAACTAAAAATTAGATTCCGTTCAGATCAAAGATGACATGATGAGAGACTTTTTCATTTTCTCTAATTTTTCTCACAAACTTTCTTATTTATAATATGAATACGCGTATTTGAGGTTATGCGTAGCAAGCTGAACCGCGAGCTAGTCGTTCATTTTTAGATATCGATCTGACATTTTGCACACATACTTTACTCTCCAAGAAACGGCTAATTTGTCGGAATCGGTCATTTGTGGGATATCGGACTACCATAGCATGTAGCTGTCTTACAAACTGACCGATCAAAGTTCTTAAAAGGATGACGTGTATTTGTGAAGGGTATCACAGCTTCGGTGCGACCGAGGTTGACGTTTTTTCTTGATTTTTTTTTGACGCCGCCGAAACAAATAAAATGTTTTGAAATATAAAACTACTCAATTGTGACTTGAAATAGATGAATTAAAGCACCGACTTATAAATTTAACATTACTTTCTGCTGCCAAAGCATTTGAACAAAAATGGACTGGTAGAAAGAAATTTTTCAAAAAATCATTTAGAAACATTGACGTCTAGCGAACTAAATTTTTAAGAGTAAACTTTGTTTTTAATGTCTATATGTATTTTGAATATAAACAAATTATTGATACTTTGATGTTTTACCCACATATCAGTGATCTTCTAAAGTCTTAACACTATCTGACCATAATATGTAAATATTGTGCAGAGCGCTTCCATCGCTCGCACAGAATGCGCTGATCAATCGTCGTCATACTCAAATAAATTGATTGTTTATACTCTTGCAACATGTCGCTACAGAGTATTATAGTTTTGTTCACCTAAAGGTTGTATGTATTACCTAAAACTAAGCGAGATGGATTAGAGTTATCTATATATGTATATATAAATGATCAGAATGACGAGAGAAGTTGAAATCTAATTGAAATTGTATATCTATCCGTCTGTCCGTCCGTGCAAGCTGTAACTTGAAGGAAAGTAGTAAACTTTACACTGGAGATGGTAATATAGCTTTTTATGGGACCCGAGAACGATGGGCGTGACACCGCCCACTTTATGCTAAAGTTCCATGTTTCGAGACTCGCACGACCGATTTCGACTATATACAGTACGTGACATTCTTCTCATATTCATATTTTACAGTGCGAAAATGGGAGAAATCTGACTACAACCACGCCTACTTTCCATATAGCACAATTTTAAATTCGATTTGATTCTTTCACTTTCCAATGCGCAAATCAAGAATCAAGTAATATAGTATTAAAAGCACGGATGAAGCCTTTAGAGTATGAAACCCTCTGACCAAAAGTTTTCCAAATCTAACCAAAACTGTTTGTTGATGGCGTGTCTATCAATTTTAGCCCCCACCAGAGGTAAGATGATATTGCATAGCTCATCATCATTTAGCCTTACAAACTAGACACTGATAATTGTAACTCTGTGCATCAAAAAATGGATTGAATTGGGTCAATACCTGCCTGAGCCCCCATATATGTATCTAATAAAAAGATATTCGAAATTCTGGGTGCTTTTAAATCGCATAGATACAAGTATATCGGCCAATATGTGAGTTATTTCAATGAAAATGAAAGAGCATGCTTTACACATAACAGTGTAACTTTGTGCCTAAAATAGATAAAATTAGGCGAAAACTTGACCTAGCCCCCATAAAATATAATAATATCAAGATTTCGAAGGTCCATCTGACTTTACTCCAAATGGTGATTGTATGTGAGGTACTTTACGAAACCCAGGAAATATTTTTTTAGTACGAGTATGCGGCATGTTATTAGTATGTGTTATTGCTTAAAATTGATGAAATTTCAGGTATTCCCCAACTCCCATTACTACATATAATGATTTTCGTTTTTCTGTTGAATATGTCAACTAGTGTTTGAGTTATATAGTACATTATAATTTCAGATTTCGATCCTATGGTTGATGTCTCACACCTTAAGGTATTTTCCCGACTTTGAGGCTCGCAAGTTGCAAGAATATAAAATGTTCAGCTGCACTTGAACTTAGCCCTTCCTTACTTGTTTTTTACAAATTCGTCTCACCGTAAAGTGTAAATATGTTTATACACAAATGAAAAAGTAATAACGAAATGGTCGTAGGCGGATATCACCTATAGGCATTTGCTTAGAATTTATTATGGTGTTAAAATAACCGTAGGCAGCATACGTACAAGTATATATGTCTCTAAATGGGTGTATAGGCTTTTTATTTCTTAATGAACTGAAGAAACAACTTAATTAGACATACTTTAAATTAATTATGTACTTCTAATTCTGCTTGAATGAGATGGAAATATTTTGTTAAAACTTGAGAAAACGTTTATTGAAACATTTAAAATGATGAAAGAAGTTTATGGTGATCAGAGCCTATCCCGTAGTAATGTGCATGAGTGGTTTAAGCGATTCCAAGAAGGTCGTGAGGACCTCTGTGACGATCAGAAGTCACCGAAAAAAAGTCGTCTTCAGAAGTCAAAAATAAAGACAATGCTGATTTGTTTTTACGATTCCGAGGGTATTGTACACCGAGAGTTCGTCCCACCTGGCCAAACGATTAATGCTGTATTTTACCTTGGTGTTATGAAGCGTCTTTTGTCACGCATTCGTCGTGCTCGACCACAATACCGTGAGGCAGGGTCCTGGCGCCTGTTGCACGATAATGCGCCGTGTCATCGGTCGACGCTTGTCACTGAATTTTTGACAAAAAACTCCATATTAATCACTCACCCTACTCACCTGATCTGGAACACTGTGATTTTTACCTATTTGGAAAACTTCAATTGCCCATAAAAGGACACTGGTTTCAGGACATTTCAGCTATCCAAAAGGCGACGACCGATATTCTCAAGAGCATTCCGAAAAATGACCTTAAACACTCATTTGAAATGCTAATTGACCGGGCTAAACGCTGTATCGAAGCACAAGGAAACTACTTTGAATAAAAAAATATAACTTTTGAAAAATATTAAATTTTTGTTGTTTTTTAACAGTCCTGTTTCTTTGGCGACAGACCTTGTAGTAACCTCATAATCGTGTTCTTGAAGTATAACAAAGAGGTTATATCAACTTGAAAGTCAGAAAAACGCATTTTTTGTGACAGAGAGAGACTTTTTATTTAATAAACGAGTAAGAAATATCCATTATCCAAAATTTAATGTACTCTAATAATCGATGATTAATTTTGAATAACTTTGAACTCTCTTGATTCCGTAACCGATTTGAAGGATACAAAAAGCTTCTGAAAAAATACATCTTTTTGAAAAAATTACATAAATTACAAATTTAATTGAATAGAAGTTATTATCGCAAATTTTATTCGTTCAAATATTCTTTTAATTCTTTGGCAAATATATCTACGAGGGCGGTGTGAAAATTTTCAGTCTATCAATCCGGCTGTTTCAAAGAAATTTTCTGCACGACAGCGCTTTGAAAAAAACACTTAAGAATTTTGATAGCCAATTATATGTAGTGCAAATACGCTCATATCTCTGAAACTATTTGTCGGATCTGTTTAAAATTTGCGGACAAAAATCTCGAATATATGTAAATTAGAAATATAAGCAAATCTTTTGATACACTGAAGTGGATATAACCCTTTAATCATACCATTTACATATCACTTTGCCATGTATTAGAAATCTTCTGATTTTTCTGTTACTCGAACCAAAACAGTACCGTGTATAAAAAGAAAAAAAAAAATAAACTAAAATAAACAATTAAAATAATAATAAATCAAAAAACAAATAGCATACCATTTTTAAATATTTCAACCTTTAGTCTAGCAGAACATATACATAAGTAATATGCCTCATTAGTCGACCAGTTGCTTTGCAAATCACTTTTTATAAACAACCTGTTCCCATTATTGCGGTTTAAAGCAATCGTGATTAAATTTTTAACACCAATAAATTTTTTGTAGTAAAGTAGTTAACCATTTTATTCACTTGCTCTCCCACAAAACAGTTATAAATTAACTTCATCACAACAATGGAAATAAAAAACTGAAATTCATTCTTTAATGTGCTTATTTAATGGCAACATCACTTTTCTAACATTTGTTCCTAAATAAAACGTTTGTTCTTACAAAGTAACAAAATCACTAAAGTTTCAACAATGTTCAAAAAACCAAATATTTGATTAACTTCAAGAAGCCAAGGAGTTACATCATTTGGTAGATTTCAAATGATTTACCATAAAGAATGGAGAAGTTGAAAAGCCATCTATATTTTGTCTAAAATTCTAAATATAAAATACTAAATATGTACATATATCTAAATGGTCCCCACGATTCGTTCCATATAGCCATCCATTTACGCCAATTTCCGATGATTGGTGGAGTAATCGGTTGGAATTTCAGTTATAGAGCTTTGGTGATTGATTGTTGACCAACCTTTGATTTAACATACAATGTGACCTGGAAATTGTAAATAAAACTCAAAATATTTAATTTTCATATATTCAATATTTATTTTGTCGCCTTCAAAGTAAATCCCACCAGATATAATACACTTAAGTTAACGATTTTTGGGACAGCCTTCAGCTCCTTCGGCGAATTTTGTTTTATCTTTTCGAACGACTGAAAATGGATGCGGTAATTTCTGTTTAGGGAACAAGAAAAAATCTTTCAGAGTTAAGTCTGGTGAATACGGTGATTGATGGATGGTATCCATTGGGAATTCGGTCACAATCGTGGTTCGATGCGATTGGGGTATTATGATTGCATAAAATCCATGAACTATTCTTCCCCAATTTCATTCTCACGCAAGCTCCTCAATACGGCCAAATAAAACTTCTTATTGACCGTCTGTCCTTTCGGAATAAATTCATGATGCACCAAATGAAGCTATTTTCTTCTTTCCATTGGTAGTGCTTGGCGGGTTCCAAATACAATGCACAACCCCGGGTAGGGATGGATCGCCTTCTCACTTTAGCTCGCCTTCAAACGGATTTCTTTTTTGGCTACCCAAAGATACTAGGTCTAGGATCGAAAGTTGTTAACTGCTAAAAAAAGTAAAATAATCGTTTGTGGCCACTCCCAACTTAATGGCGCTCAGAGAACTTTCCTCACTTGCATGAACTTCTACACTTGGCTTCATCCGCAAAAATCCTCTAAATATGATTTTTCCGAATCATGAATGTTGGATTTCAGAAACTGCAAATAAGAATACTTCCAATTGATAGTAATTTTGTTTCTTATTTGTTGGAACTGTTTGCTTGAACCAACTTCTGATTTCGAAAATTCATTCTGTGGATGAAAGACTAGAATTCATTGAGCAAAAAATCTCAAAACAGCTGCCAAAATATAGAAAATAAAATATGCTTCACAATTAATTGTCAAAAGAAGTGTTTTTTGTAGCTTGTAATTTATTAAGATTAACGTTTTGTGTTGTTTTTTTTGCAAAACCTTTATTAACTGCCTGATTGTGTGTACAGTTATTAAAAAAATGACAATTCAGCAATATTCCTCTTTAACTTTACTGTTGCTAAAATTTGTTTCAGAACACGATAAGCAAATCACGCTTCGGTGGTTAACAGTTTTTTTCAAAATTTATGGGTTTTGTGTGAGCAACGCGCCTCTTCATAACAATACTGACTGGAATTCTAAGAAATTAATTTGTTGAAGAGAATTGATAATAAAAAAAGTCTTGTTAATGGGAATGTTGGGAATAAAACTGTAAGTGTCTTCGACTTTCTGCTTTATAATTGAGTTTTTGTTCATTTTTATTTCCGCGGTTTCATATTCATATTTTTAACAAATTATTAACACATAAATAAAATTTTTATGGCAGTAAAAAATAAGTAATTGCAATCATAAATTTCCATCTCTTGAAGTTATGCTGCCAGCTGCGGATTTATCTGATATATATATACTCCTTGATATGGTTTTGAATAAATTATATACTTATGCTAATGCTCCCACTCTCTTATATTTATGAATATTTTATGCAATTGGCGGTACTGTCAGCGCCATTTAAGGCCTATAAACGGCCGTGTGTTTTACTAAGCCTCAAATGTGAGAATTTAAAGTGTTAATTCACAACTTTTTTGAAAGGTGAGCGAAGCATCGACGGCTATTTCAATAATCCCATCAATAAATTTTTTTTCTTCAGAAAATGTAAGAGGCTTATATTTGACGAAGGCCTACAATTTATGTGGCGCTATTGATTACAGTGACAGGGTCTACAGCTAACACAGAATACCAACTAAGCTATAGTTTTGAAAAATTTTCTTAAATATTTTTAAAAGCACAGAAAACTTAAGTTTTTCTAAATAATAAATAAATAATTCAAGTATTAATTTTATTTGAGGGCATTTATACATATTTGTTGTTTTTACGACATATAGAATTAAATAAATTCCCTTCTTCTTTATATTCTTGTTAATATCGATAAAATGTGACGACATTTTTTAACAAAGCTATTTGTAAAAGTTCCAGATTCTTAACTTTGTGACAGAACGTAAATTGAAGATAGACCGAAGAGTAATAATTTAAAGCATAAAAGTTATAGAGTTAAAACATTAATGTTTATGTATTCATAAATTGTTTATATCTTTATTGTGGCGGCGTTTAATTTCATTTTTTTGTTTTTTGCTTTGATGAACATTTCATTTATATTAATCACAGCTGCAACAACTGGTTTGTTTCTAGATAAATAAAAATGTTTGTATTTTATATCTCAATTATGAATTTGAATAAAGCGCTACTGTGAGCAAAAAATAGTAAGACTTTGTTCGTAACTTTAAATTTCTTAATTTATCCTTCAAAACCTATATACATAGGTCGTCATTTCCAAAGTAATCCCCTTTGGCCCCAATACATTTGAGCCAACGTTTTTTCTGAACCTCGAAACAGTTGTTAAAATAAATTTCCGGAATAGCCTTCACTGCGCTTTGCGATTCACATTTAATATCTTCAGTTGATTCAAAACTCTTTCCTCGGAACAGTCTTTTGAATTTGCTGAATAGGCAAAAGTCACATGAAGCTAAATCAGGTGAATAAGGTGGTTGCGACCCGATATTGATTGGAAATTAATCGAAAAACTCACGAAAAATTAATGTAGTATGCGCAAGAAAGCCTCTCCAAGCATGAGTTCTTAATTGTAACGGGAAGGTCCTCCTTTTTACAGTTTTCTATTTTTTCTTATTATCAGATAGAAAAATTTATATCTCGTTTCCAACTACTTGAAAAAATATCTTGTTCATTTGATTTTGTAGGAAATTGAATGCTGTACAAAAACGACCAATACCAATACCAATGAATTTTTCGTTAAACCAACCGTTTAAAAGATATTAACAGTTAAAGTTTGATTATTTTTGGGAAAATTTTGTATTTCTTATGAATTTTATAATTCAATGAAAAAAAAAAAATCATTATGAATAATGAAACCCATAGGTTTTTGGAGAGGCTTTCTCAGAGGTGTCTAGGAAGCTATTTTTCCGAGTACCAAACGAAAAAATTTTTTTTTTTTATTGAATCACCCTAGTGTTGATGTTGTTTTTTTTTTGAAAATTTGAGTGATATTGGAACCAATTATGCTTCCACTTTTCTTAGACACTAATCATCTTTTAAAATGGTTTTCACTGATTCTTAGGATATATCAACAATGCAAGTAAAATCTCTTACTATTAATCCTCGATTCTCAAGAACCAATTCCCTTGTTTTGTTGATCATGTTGATCATAAGCCGATGTTAATGGTCCCCGTGGCTCGTCGTCAACACATTCTTGGCGCTCTTTGAATAATTTGAAACCGTTGCTCACAACAAACCATTATCGCCGAAGGCCTTTACTAACATTCAGAACGTTTTAGCAACAGAAATTTAATTCTATACGCAAAATTTAATGTTCTTTGATGTTCTTTGTTGAATAATTTTACTCGTCGTAAAACTCGTAGAATGCACTTTATGTACTGTAGAACTGTGCTGTACTGTATGTATAAAACAAGCTTATACTAAACACTAATGACCAATTTGGAGTGACACAGATATCACTGACGGGCATACTAACCTAAAAAGAAAATATTTCGACGAATGGGTTTTCACGTAAAATTTAAACAAAAATCTCCTCTTATTATTTTTTGCCCAGGGTAATACATTTTATATTTGAGTTCTGCGGTTTATATCTATATCTGTATGGTGGTTTACTGTAAAAGATTAATGAAGGAAATCTCGACTTTGATCTAGACTCCATGTAATATTTTCCCTCAACTTTTCTAATGCATTGCGAAATATTTGCGGTACTTTAGTGTTAGAACTCAACCCTTTCTTTTCAGTAAGTTGACAAATAGAAAACCGTTACAATCGGATCGAAACTCCTAGATGATTTTCCTTATCAATTCACAGATTCGTATCTTAGTAACAGCTGCAGATATAATTCATTCATGAACAGTCCCAGCACTAGTACTTAGCAAAGGTTGATGGAACCACAGGTCCATTTATTACGATATTAGTTTGGTTTAAGAATTCTTAGAGGTGCCAATCAACCAATTTTCGAGAGTACCAAGCCAAATGAAATAGAGTTTTTGATCCTCCATAATGTAAATGGTCTAGCAAAAACAATCCATCTCTCTTTCGTTGTGTAAGGGAATGGGTTAACCTCTATGGTGATAAAAATATGCAATTAATGTTAAAAAATATTTATTTTACCTTAATATAGGATGATAAACTTCGACGTTCCCTACCTTTTTAAAGAAAAAACATAGAAAGTTCAAATTTAATGAGGAATGTTTATTACGTTTTCGTGGCGAATAACACAGGAGATGTTTTGCTTCAAGGCCTGAAAAAGTCTAACGATCTTGTTGGCCAATCGATCGACACAAAACGTAAAATTATTTTCTCATCGAAGTGTTCTCTCAATAAATCCATTGATTTATGCGAAGTGTGGGAAGTGGCACCGTCTTGTTGAAACCAAATGCCGCCGAGATCACGAGCTTCAAATTCAGTCATCAAAAAGTCGGTTATCATGCCGCAGTAACATTCATTCGCGGTTACATTCTCACCAGCATCATTTTTGAAAAAAATATGAATCGATGATACCGGCCCAAAAACCAAACCGTTGTTTTTTCTGTACATACTAATATTATAAAGAGGAAAGATTTGTACCTATTTTTGTATGTTTGTAATGAATAGGCTCAAAAAATACTGGGCCGATTTGAAAAAATCTTTCACCAATAGAATGCTACATTCTTCCAACTTGACACAGGCTACATTTCATTTTGAAAAAAAAAAAAAAAATAGGGATCCTTGGTAAAATTTGAACAATGTAACTGAAGGAGTAGAAAAATGAGTCTTAAATTGTCTTTCGCCGAATGCGCTGCCGAAACTATTAGCGATAGAACAAAATAATGTATAACAATATTGAAGAACATCATAATGTCTACAAAAAACTCCGCGCTAGCATATGTCCAACTATTGTAGTTATGTCACTACAACAACTTTTTTCATTTTAAACATTAATGAAAATGCTAACCAAATTCAAACCATGCTATTTATGTGTTTATATTAATCCTTATCCAAATAAATTATTTTATGGTCAAGACCATTTAACTACCTATAAAATAGTTTTTAAATTGGACTTTCCATTCAAAAGATATTACGAATTAAAAAATTCAAAAAGTAAACAAAACCGCCATAGCGCCGTGGCCGTTGTTTGCGATGCATTCTGAAAAGCGCGCCGGGCCAGAGAATGTAAAGTATAGTATTCTGTATGATGTTCGATTTGGCGGCTAACAGAGCCGATAGAATCAAAGTAAGAAATTCGACGTTGTCGCTGCTATTTAGCAGAATTGAGCACGTGCAGTGGCAAAAATATATGTAAAACGACTGAATTCATTATTTATTACTGTTATTTTAATTTTTTTATTATTATTATTTTTATATTTTAATTTTTCAAAAGTGCCCGCCACTTAAACCATCAAAGAAATTGAATATAAATAGACTTGCATACAAATATATCTGTCGGATTTTTTTTAATACAAATAAAAATATTTGTGAAAGAAAGTGTTTTTTATATCCAAATTTCCAAAAATATATAATTGTCTACCCCGTGCGATGCCGGGACGGGCTGCTAGTTACTGAATAAAATGGCAGCTGTTGAATCTCTTCAGGTTGCTCTTTGTCCCAAATGTGGCAATTTTGATTGTTTACATATCCATTAAGCCAGAAATTAGCCTCATCGCTGAAAAAAATTTTGCTCAAAAAGATGGAACGGTTTCAGTTCTTGCACAGGTTGTATTTTGTACGCTTTCAATTTAAGATATCGACGAAAAATGTGCCAAGTCGTTCTATATGTCGGTCCGAGTTGCTGCGAACGGCACCGAATCGACTCTTATGTTAGTGTTATATTTTCTTCACTGCGTATTTGACGTGGTCTATTCGTTTGAATATTATGCAATAATGACTGCTGGGTCTCAAGATGGGAGATGGTGTTGGAAATTGTAGTACGCTCAGTAGACCGAAACACATTATTTACAGAACGTGAATTTTCGTAATAAAGTTGAACGATTTGTAAACGTTGTTCAGCCGTAAGTCTTTTCATAAGGACATGATGTTTGACATGACTTTTGGTTGATATGTCAAACTTTTTTTTGAAAAGAGCACTTCTACTTGGATCATCCGCTATATATTTATTTTTGTCGAAAATATAGAACGCTGTGATACATTTATATTTTTATTTATATACCCTTCGATTATTACAATGTTCCTAAAACTCTCACGTACTTATTGAAATTATTTACACTTATTTTAAGTTTAAGAAATACTTTCTTCATTTCTGAGTTGGTATAGCTTAAAATTTCTTATTTCATCTTAGCTACCTTTAACAGCTGTTCGGTTTTTGATTTGCATATACTTGGCCGGTCTTAAATATAAAAGTCTCAGTTAGAAAACAATTAGCTACGAAGTTATCGTTTCATGTCTTACCTGAAAATACTGTCATAAGTTCACAAAAAATTACGTTGTCATTAAACCAGAATTATAGAATTATTAAATATTTAATAAAAAAAAAAAAAACAGAAACAGCTTCACAAATTGTCGCGAGTAAACGGATTTTAGATTCAGCTCTTGCAATAACGCACATAATGCTGGATAACAATTAATTAAAAGCAAATACTAAATAACTAATTTATGGTGCCTGAAGAAATGGCGTGCATGCAAGCAGAATTAGTAAACTAGTAAAACAAAGATAGACAAAAAAATAAGAATAACATGTCTTTGAAAGTGGTTAATTGAAACAAATAGATCGATGCTATCCAAATCTCTTTCCAATACTGTCTAATTAATAATAAAAAGCAATTACAAAAACTGCACAAAAAATTTCAAAATCGTTGAAACTCGAAAAAATGAAGCTGTTTAGAAGATTGCTGATAAGATACAAAAGATGTTTTGTGTTTTATTATACGTAGAACCCATGCGGTTAATCAGGTATAAAATTAATTGTTCAAATATATAACCCGATTACTCTTAAATGTGTACATATATTTATGTATGTGGTAATGTAAGTATAATATTTCTTTTTCTATTTATCCTTGTTTTGGTTTTTGTATAATTATTGATTCTTCAGTGAGGTGGATGCAATTCGTTCGGATCACCAAGCCGCCGCCGACGATGTCGATGGCTACCTTAGTAACCCTGTTAATGCATATCGTCTTATTAAGCGTCTGCAGAGTGACTGGCATACATTTGAAGATGTCATTCGTACCGATACCAGTCGTGCGGGTACGTATTTAATTCCCAAAGTGTTCAAGTGAATAGTACCGCTATTTTCTTCCTAGACTTCCTAAGTAGCATGGAAAGAAATAGACAGGCATTCGACTTCCCCACCAAAGAGGACGTTATTGGTTCAGCCGTTGCTTTAGTTCGGCTACAGGACACTTACAAGCTGGAGGTTGCCGAACTGGCGAGCGGTATTTTGAACGGCATTAAATATGGGTGAGCAAGTCACTCTAAATCGTAATGAAAATCCCCTGTTTTTACAAAAAATCTGAATACTTCCTGTAGTCCGTCAATGTCTTGGCAAGATTGCTTTCTACTCGGTCATCATCTATATGAAATACAAGATTTCAATCACACCGTGCCTTGGCTTAAACAGTCCATGCAAATGCTTAAGAGTCAGGACTCCACCAAAGATGCGGTGACGTTGGATTTCATGGAAACAGTTGTAGCCTATCATCGCGAAATGGGTGAGCCAGTGAGAGAATGCTTGAGAAATATAAAAAGTAATCTACTATATACAAACTGGATAACTTTACGTACATTCTTCAATAGGTGACTTGGAGACTGCTTTGGAATTAACAAATTATATTCTGTCCTTTGATGCCACACGCGAGCAAATGAGCGATACCAAGTACTATTTGGAGCGCATGGTCAGCGACGGTATTAAGGCCGGCTTAATGCATGAAATGATACCACAGGCGGGTGACTACCATGTGAGCTGGCAATAAACTACTCCTCAAATTGATTCTAAATCTATTTTCTTACACATAACTTAGCTCAGCAATGATTTCAAGCTCTACGAGCAGGTGTGTCGTGGTGAATTGCAACTCACTGCGGCCGAAGAGCGTCCCCTGCGTTGTCGGTATGATAGTAACAAGGCGCCTTTTCGTCTGTTACAACCATACAAAGTGGAGGAGCTCTACCTGAACCCGAGGGTGGTGCAAATACATGATGTACTCACCACCAACAACATGGATGCCGTAAAGCAGTTAGCCAAAACTCGTATGTCTCGGTCGCAAGTGCGAAATCTGGATGGTAGCGCAGCGTCGTCGGCCAATTATCGGATCAGCAAGAGCGCCTGGTTTCATTATGAAGAGAGCGAGCAAATGCAGAAAATGTTGCGACACATGGGCGATCTGTCGGGTTTGAATATGGACTATGCCGAGCACTTGCAGGTGGCCAACTATGGTATCGGCGGGCACTACGAACCGCATTTCGACTTTTTTACAGTATGTGTAAACTAAATATATTGTTAAAAGTATTTGTGATTTTGTTTATTATATAAAATTTTTTTGATAACTTGTTTCTTTAGGATAATTGTACTTATAATTTGTCCGATGGAAATCGTATCGCCACTGGCATATTTTATGTAAGTGCGAGTAAGGATATTTAAAAAATTGTCTTGTTTAGCTTTGTCATTTATATAACCCGTATCTTATACGTTAATTCTTGATTCAGCTCTCGGATGTTGAGGAAGGTGGCGGCACCGCTTTTCCCTATCTCCGCTTGGTTGTTAAGCCCCAACAAGGAAGCGTGCTGCTTTGGTACAATTTACATCGTTCCGAGGAGCCCGATTACCGCACGCGTCATGCAGCCTGCCCGGTGTTGAAGGGCTCTAAGTGGAGTGCGTACATTTCCCATAAGTCTTTAACTCTTCACAAAATATGAAGTTTAACGGAATGTTTTGTATTTAATTTTCAGTTGGTAACATTTGGGTACGCGTACGCAATCAGGACCGCGCCCGGCCATGTGGTCTTTTTCCTGACCACGAAGTGTCGCTGAAATACAAACATTTGGTTTAAGTATGCGTCGCATGCCTTTGTATTTATATGTATTTGCTTCTATAAAAGTATTTAAGTATGTTGTGTTATTTGTTTTCTGAAACAAATTTATGTAATACATTTTTTATCTCATCTATTGTGATTTTTAGGTTTAAATAAAGATTTATTATAAATGTAAAAAAAAGGTTTGTGAGAGCTCAAGTAAGTTTGTTCGATATTTTTATATAACTCAAGTATGTAGGGTGCAACCAAAAGCGAGTAGAGCCGGATATAAAATATTTATAGCTGATAAAAATTTTCATAAATTCTTCAGAAATCCATATTATAGACTAAAATTTGGAACCTTGTTATTATTCTTGGTTGCTATCCGATGTTACTATCTAGACAGAAAGATAGGCCAAAGACAGTTTACTCGTTTCTTTCCGATGGAGAAAGTGTTTGTATATACAAATTTTTTGGAAAGGGA
This sequence comes from Bactrocera correcta, assembly GCA_027475135.1. NCBI lineage: Eukaryota > Metazoa > Arthropoda > Insecta > Diptera > Tephritidae > Bactrocera > Bactrocera correcta. The sequence goes on from CM050327.1 coordinate 73,581,362, forward strand.
GAAGTTTAAATTTTTTCGAGTTCGACTTTCGTTTATTACTAAAAACATCGTAATCACTTAATTGGTGATTTTTTCTCGTATTTCGGGAGCGTGTAAACTTTTTCCGTCAAATTAATGTGACAGAGGCAAATATCGAAATAATTATTATACTTTAGGGTGGTCGAAAAACAAAACTTTTCTTTCTAATTGCTTTCTTTTATAATGCTTTCTACTTTTTCTTGCAATATATTTACATATGTATGTTAAGCATTTTTCTGACAATCTTCTACAGGTGCCCGCTGAGTGGACGCTCAAAGCCGAGCCGAGCGTAAATTCGCTTGTTGCGTAAATGGGAATATGCGCTCGGCTCGGTTTTAAGCGACCACTCTGCAGGCACCGTAATCGTTTAACTTAATCGAAAAATGAGAGAAACCAGTTTTTAGAGATTTTTAAGTTATAAAATTCATAGAAAATATATTTGTCTTGAAATATTAAAAAATATTTGTAATTTTGACCCACCCTAATATACATATTTCACATCAATTTCTGTTTATTAATTTTCAACCATTTCAGAGTCAAAATAAGCGGGAGCTTGTTAACTACAGCTCTAAACATAAACTTAATATTATCAAAGGTTGCCTCTCGTTCTTTACGCCCGAAAATAATTCTTACACTGTTGGTTTTAAATCTAAAGGTCCAGTTCCGGTTCCTTATGAACCTGAATCTGAATAAGCCCTCATATCAAAATGTTAAAAAGGGCATAACACGAACAATTCAAGCGTCACGTAAGTCCCATAAGATCCATTCTGTCGGTTTGAGCTTTTTCCGCTGTCAATTCATATTTATGAACCACGTTGAAATCTCATGTTGATTCATGTCATAATACTCGGTATATATAGATATGTACGCCGACTAGTCCCTCCGTTTTTTAAGATATGTCTGAAATTTTGCACACGTCCTTTTCTCTCCATGAATCTGCTCAATTGTCAGCAGTACCGATATCGGACCACTATAGCCTATTGCTGCTATACATTTTATTCTTTATTGGCGAAGATACCGCTTACGCATTTTACAGCCGATTTTGCAACAGCGCGCCAGTCGTTATTTCTTTCCGCTGTTTGGCATCAATTGGAGATTCCAAGTGTAGAGTAGAGGTCTTCCTCTTCCTCTGTTTACTCCGGCGGGTACTGTGTCGAATACTTTCAAAGCTGGAATGTTTTCATCCATTCGAACGACGTAACGTAGCCAGCGTAGCCTCTGTCTCTTGATTCGCTTAACTATGTCAATGCCGTACAGCTCATTGTTCTATCGAATGTGATATTAGCTACTGCCTATGCACAAAGGGCCATAAATCTTTGACAGCACCTTTCTTTCGAAACTGGTAACGCCGACTTATCAGATGTTGTCATCGTTCATACCTCATAGCAGAACAGGAATAATGAGTGAGAGAGAACTTTCAATTGCTTACTCAGTCCGAAGCAGCATTTGTTGGCAAGAGTTATGATGCGTTGGATTTCGAAATTGATTTTATTGTTGGTGCTAATACTGGTTCCAATTTAGACGAAATTATGTACGACTTCGAAGTTATGACTGTCAAACGTAAGGTGGGAGCCAAGTCGCGAGTGTGACGACTGTTTGTTGGATGACAGCAGATATTTCGTCTTGTCCTCGTTCACTACCAGGCTCATTTGCTTCACTTCTTTATCCAGTCTGGAAAAAGCGGAACTAACGGCGTGGATGCTGAGGGCAATGATAGAAAAATCATCGGCGTACGTCAGCAGCTGTACGCTCTTATAGAATATTGTAACTGCTGGATTAAGCTCTGCAGCTCGAATTTTCTCCAATAGTCGTACGAAGGTATCGAATGGCTGCCATACACACTGAACTATAAAAACAAGTTCTTGTATGAAAAAAATTGTTTATTTGTCAACATATGTATGTACCTTTACGAAATTTACAATAGATTATTGTCCGAGACAACATAACAACATCTGAATTTATTGGACCGCTATAGCATATACATAGCTGCCGTACAAACTGACCGATTGAAATCTAGTTCGTATTCTTCTTCTTCTTTACTGGTGTAGATACCACTTATGCGATTAAAGCCGAGTCAACAACAGCGCGCCAGTCGTTTCCAGGGCTAAAGCCACACTGATAAGGGCCAATCAGTTTGTTGATGGTGAGCTTTCATCTTTCACACAATACGCTCGACAGATCCTTGGACGCGATGTTGAGGAGGCTTATCCCACGGTAGTTGGCGCAGATTGTGGGGTCTCCTTTTTTATGGATTGGGCATAGCACACTTAAATTCCAATCGTTGGGCATGCTTTCGTCCGACCATATTTTACAAAGAAGCTGATGCATGCTCCTTACCAGTTCTTCGCCGCCGTGTTTGAATAGCTCGGCCGGCAATCCGTCGGCCCCTGCTGCTTTGTTCTTCTTTTAGGCGGGCAATTGCTATTAGAACCTCTTCATGGTCGGGCAATGGAACGTCTGCTCCATCGTCATCGATTGGGGAATCGGGTTCGCCTTCTCCTGGCGTTGTAAGTTCACTGCCATTCAGCAGGCTGGAGAAGTGTTCCCTCCATAATTTAAGTATGCTTTGGGCATCGGTGACTAGATCACCTTTCCCATCCCGCACGTGTTGTGGTCGATCGTAACGTTGCGAGGTAGGCAGCCCGTTTTCTCTCCGCTGCGACACGGCACTCTTCGTCGTACCAGCTGTTCTTTTGCCCTTTCCGAAAACCAATGGTTTCGGTTGCAGCTGTACGTAAGGAATTTGAAATGCCGTCCCACAGTTCCCTGATACCGAGTTGTTGACAAGTGCTCTCAGAGAGCAGGAGTGCAAGCCGAGTAGAAAATCGTTCGGCTGTCTGTTGTGATTGCAGCTTCTCGACGTGGAACCTTCCTTGTGTTTGTTGGCGTGCGTTTTTTGTTGCACAGAGGCGGGTGCGAATCTTGCGATGTGCGAGGCTTGTTGTTTCTTTTCATTAGGGGTGTTTTTTTTTACGTGGCGGGTCCCAAACCCGGCGCACAACCCTAAGTAGGGAATATTTCCCCTTCTCACTTTAGCTCGCCTTCAAACGGATGTTCTTAGGCTACCCAGAGGATACTTGGTCAAAGGCCGGAAGTCGTGAGTTGCTTGAGTCATATGTAAAAGAATCGTTTCTGGCCACTCCCAAGTGAATGGCGATCAGAGAACTTTCCTCACTTGCGTGAACTTCTACACATGACTCCATCCTCCTTCGTATTAGGGTAGGGTATTACAACATCGGTCAAACCGAAGTTAATTATTTTTTGTTTAATATCTTAGATCGTATGTATATTGCAGGTACTAAGAAGGAAATAGGCGTGCGGTCTGATTTTGCTCAATTTTTTGCTTTTCATGATATTTCCATTTAGATGGTGTTCATGCCTTACATATGTATATATTTGTATTTTTTACATATACTATATGTGTATACAATATATAAATATATATATGTATACCAAATAAATATTGATGAGTAATTAAACATTTTGCGTTTTATTTACAATTTCCGGGTACATTTTTGTCACAATTTATGAATTGAAGTGCGAGGAATGGTGATGTTTTTCTGAGTTTTTTAAGTTCTTTACAAACAAGTGCGACTTAAACCAACAAACCCAGCCTAATTTTTAACATCGACAAATACTCGTATGTACATATAGTACGTATGTATGTGTTTACTTTTGAATACGTGTTTTTCTGTGCCAAACACATTTATGAGACAATGTGTAGCTATTTTATTAGAATATTTATTAGTTTACTTAAAAACATACATATACATATATAGTTTTACTTGAGTCATATATGAGCCGATTTGTAGTTGTCATTCACTAAACCACAGGGATGACTGAATTCCTGATAACCAGAATGTACCCAAATGTTACAAACTATGAAGTAAAAGAATATATTATTTATTTATTACTTTTACTCTACTTTTATAGTTAGAGCTTACTTCGCTTGGTGCCCTTCACTACTGGGCAGCCGGCATGTAGAGTACGTTTGTCGAGATCCAGAGACTTATGCAAGTTACGCCACGTAACCATCGAACCCTTAACGGGTTTTGCATAAACATTCAAGAGAGGAAACACGGTATAACCGCCTTGCTCGACGTCAGAGGCCTGGTAATAATAACAACTGTTAAAAGTATTCATAAAAGCAGACAGTGCATAATTGATCATACAAAGAACAAATGAGTTGCTATGCGATTTCCAATCCACGGGAGACCTTCTGCAGAGGGATCCTGAAATGAGTCGAGAGAATTAAAGCATTAATCTAATAACTTCGATTTTAATCAACTTTTCTTTACATACATGTGCGTCGAAATAGTCGCGGTGCGGATCATACTGTCCGCCGATGCCATAATTTGCCACCTGCATATATTCTGCATTGGTTAAGTCGAAACCAGTTATAGCCGATACCATACGATAGATGTATTTTGTAGTTGAACTATTATACGATAGCCAAGCTTGTTGACTGACGCGTTCATCACGAACTAAATGTATATTTGCACCTCCAACACATGAACGCTTCATATGTGCTTCGGTCTGTTCAAGTATGTCGTCAATATGTTTATCGCTTAGCAGACCATGATACACGACAATTTCGGGATCTGCAAGCAATTCTTCTATTCGCAAGGGTGACAATATAAATAGCGGATGATTTCGAGTCTCTAATGTGCACTTGAGTTGATGCAGTTCTTTTTGTTCCACTTGTTTACCTTGACACAAACGAGAGTAGTTCGCAAACCATTCCTGCTTTTGCAAAATACTGAAACTTTCGGAATCGGTTTGATTTTGTGGTTCTTTAGTATGTTTATAAGCTGGCAGATCTTTGAAAACATGTTCTGGATTTATTTCTAAGATTTGTTTGAGGTAAACCTGCATGTCGTCTGGTTGACCCAACTCATAGTTGGCGAGTGTTAAATATTCCAGTGTTTCGATCAATATCTTCTTTGCTTTCGCATCTTGCGCGAAATCGGTTGGTTTTTCTTCATTGTTGTTGCTTTTTTCGTTATCACTTTCATCAATTATATTACCTTCCTCATCCAATTCGTAAAATACCAAGTGTTCGTCGATATCATTTTCATTGTTGTCGTCAAAATTGTCAGGATTGCTTTGCAGATTTGAAAACATTTCATTAATTTCATTTTCTGCTTGCATTAGATTATCCTTTGGGTACTCCTCACCACCAAAATCTTTTCCTGTAGTCTCACTACTCGCTTTTTCACCACTCTTCAGCAGCTTTAATACTAACTCTAGCCATTCTTGTGCTAAAAGATATTCCTTAGCTTCGAAAAGATTGCTTCCGATTTCAAAGCACTCGGCTATAGAGAGTTCCGAACTAGAGAAATTTCGAGTTATTAACTTTGTTGTGGACCAACTTCTCTTTCCGAATTTACTTACCCATAATTAACGCCATTGATAACACCATCTGCCAAATCAGTCGTACTTAAATTATACATGACCTGCAGACGCCCTAAACCTTTAGCCGCACCGCGTAGCTCACTTATGTCGGGAAAAGATGTTTCCGAAGTCAACGATGTAAGGTTTTCCTTGAGTGCTAGGTTTCGGAAAATATATTTTAAGCTAATTAGGTTGCTAGTTTAAATGGAAAAGCTAATTAATTATGACAAAAAAGATAGTAAATACAATTTCGGTGCAATATTAAGAGTTATGTCACCAACTATATTAAGGGTGTTTTTGACTGTCTCTAAATTTCCACAATTAGCGATATTGGTTCTTATATATTATATGTATATGAATTATTGTAAATAATTCGATAGTTTTCTAAATTAATGAGTTTTTTGAAACAGCTATTGTGATGAAACAATTACAGGAACTATTTTTCGTCGAGCGCTCACCTTTCAGACCTTTGTTATACCCCACATTTTCCGTTATTATAGTCCAGTCAACTACAATACGTTTAATTAATTTGTATGCATTCAGAGGGTTACCCAGATATTCTTCTGGATCCTCCAGCGCCACTGCATGCTTCTCCTTTACTCTCTCTATGAAACTGAAATAGATACAATACCGTTAGTCATGCAATACGGCTGGTCTTAACTTTGCACGCACTCGCGATAGACAGCAAAATCCTCCGCCTGAGAATCCAGCAAATTCCTAAACCACTGTATTAAATCTTCCTCTGCGATTGCCAGCACTGGTATGCTGTCGGTTGATGAGAAGTACTCAGCTTGACATGTGACAGCGATGAAGAGCAGCGGAAGGTAGCAGTGAAGAATTCTGTCTATTTTACTTTTAAATTTAGGCTTCGATTTGGTAATAATTCGAAGTTGTGTTTGTGAAGTCATTCTTCTGAATTTTTCTACTCCTCTGTTGGATGTTTCAGTTCTTGACGCTGCTAGTACTGTTCTTTAAATGAGAAGGTATTTTTCACTAACAGTTATGACGATCAGGAAAGTGGCTCAGAACAAGTCGTTTACACGACGGTTATGTGTAGTTATTTTTTAAGTTTACTTACATACATATGTATGTTACATACACTTCCATTTACTATGAGCATTCATAAGCGTTACGGAAATAAGGTGTTCATCGATATGGACATATGTCACAAATGTATGTATATGTACATATGTATGTATATTATTTAGAAAAACATATGTATTTTTTTTTTCAAAATTTCCATATAAGTGAATACACAAATACATATGTAATTTTTGAAAGCTGTCAGGCATTGTTTACCTTGTCTGATATATAAATTCTGAACCTTGTATGAACTCAATATTTGGAGTGAAGTAAATGACGTAAACAAACCACAAATGTGTCTAGCATGAAATAGACAAATAATTAATTTTACTTCTTCAAATCTTCAAGTATGTAGTATATAGGTATGTACATATATATATGAATTTATATCTTCTATAATTAGAACAATAGTTGACCTATTTTATATTGTGTTAAGTAATATTGTTATGGAAACTAATTCCCATGTTAATCGCTTAAGATGGAATAGTGTCACTGATTTCAATTTCAAAGCAATCAAACAAAAATATTTCGAATCGAACCAAGCGCATCTCATGGCTCTAATATCAACTATTTTTCGAAAATTGGTATAACTTAACTAACTTCTCAATTATACCCAACATAATATGGCAATCTCGGTCCATCAAGTTGACTTTATATCGTAAATGTACCGTATGAGTTTCGAATGCGAAATTTAAATCGGTACTATGGGGTCGGGGATCAGTTCTATGAAGAACCTGTAGGTCTATGTATGGCGTGAAAGCTACTCAATATAATCTCTCTTATCTTATATATACATTGAATATTATATTTGGGCTTAAAGTTCCTGTAGCGTTATTAGTACGGTCGAAGAAATTAAGCCTGCCTAAAGTGTTAAAGAATAAGAACAAAGTGCTAAAGTAAATCACACGGAACTCTTAAGCAAAACTCCGCCACTGCAAGAAAAAAGAAGAAGGTCGTTTCCTGAAGCGTCTAAGCATGTCAAACCGACTTAAAACTGCATGATAAAGGAAGATCTAAAGAGCCACAGCGTCCAATAGAATGAAAGGAGCACATGCACTGTCGACTGACGCCTAGGTGCCTAAATTTAATGAGCGCCAGTCAAGAAAAAATTATTTTGACCTTTAAAATGCATCAAATAAAGCTACAATGGGCTAAAATACATTGATCTTTGTTCTTAAATAATTGGATATTTATAATGAATCCGAAATAAAACTTTTCGGTTCGGATGGCATGTCCCGGTTGCGACGTGAAGTCGGCGAACGGTCAAAAAATAAATACCTAAGGCTGACCGTTCAGCGAGAAAGATTCGGAATGTTCTGGGAATGCTTTTTTTATATGGGTCGAAGGTTCAATACTTATTGACAAAACTGTAAGTCCGGAAAAGTGTCAACAATCTTTAGATCACATTACTTTAGTATTCATTACTGCTTTCGCACGCCGTCAGTGCTATCTCTCAGGACTATTTTGCTTCTTCACTTCGTGTAAAAATGTTAAGCTACATTTCTTTTTATTTTGTTTAGTTTCTACACAAAAGATGATCCAATTCACGATGACTTTTTTTGTAACAAAATATTTGGGGAATGTATTGATAGCTCGTTTTTACTGGTCAGACAATAGCAACTTCCAAAGTTAAAGCGACAAAAAGTAAGCTAAAACTTAAGAAAAGCTTGACAAAATTTATGAAAATGTGCGATATATTCATGTAAATTTTGAAACTATCCAAAATATAGGGGATCTTATGCCAAAACTTGAAATTTTAAAATCAACGTTTATGTTTCATTTTTAAATTATCGCAAATTTTATTAAAATATAAATTTTTCAAGATAGAAAAACTGGTAGTCAGGGTTAGTTATTATAATCATTCAATTAGTTTATGAATTTTTTCATCAAACTTAAATACATATTTTCTATGAAAATTTGCAACTGAGAACTTTTAAGTTAACTTTAGCTTCCGCTGATTATAAAACAATTCTTCTGACTTCTGTTAAACTCTTTAGCGGTTTCAATAAATTTCAAGTGATGATTGGTCGACCCGGCCTTAGTACATCCATAGGTTCTTATTTTATGCACAGATAATGCAGTTTAAGGGGGGAGCTTGCTTTAGAAGCTTCAAAAAATCGAAATTTTTTTTGCGTAAATCTCTTTAAAAATAATCTAAGAATATGTCTCCAAAGTTATACTAGATGGGAGTTTGAAATATTTTCGAAGCTAGAATAGAAATAGTGACCGAGCGTCTACTCGTAGTAGATATATGAACGCTTGGGCAGAAAGCGAAAACTTTGACGCGTGATTTCTCGGTTTTCATTTTTTCGATTTTTCTTAGTTGACGGAAAGGATAGAAAAAACTATACGTCGTATGGAATTGGGGCAAATTTTTGGCATTAAATTATCTTCTATTTAAATTAAAAAAACTAACAGAAGTCAAATTTAAACATATTTTTTAACAACATAAAGTAAAATTTTTTTGGTCAAAAACCACCTTTTTTCAATTTATAAAAATTAATATTTTACACTTTTTTTTGAAACTTTTTTTAGCTCAACTAGAAGATAAAATATTAAAAAATATGAATCTCTTTGAATTTTTTGTTGCCGGCAGAAGTTGCGACCTGCATTCTGCCCACCGTCCGACAAACGCACATGCGAGATGCATCGGGCAATTGCTTCCCAAAGGCGTAATATCAAAGATTTCGTATCCATAAAATTTGTGAATGATGCTTAAATATATAACTATAAACCCTTGAAATTTCGCTTTAATCAATTATTTTTTTCCCTCCCAAAAAAATCCTCAAAAAAAATATTTTTTTTAACACTCTAAAGCAAGCTCAACCTTAACTTGTGGATCCCAATTTTACTCGAGGGAATAAACTGAGGGAGTTTCATTTCGCAGCGTTCTTCGAGTTCTATGCTCCGACAACAGCAATATTCAGTTGAATTAAAAGCCGCAATACATAGGTGGTCTATTAAAAGTGAATTGCACTTTAGGTACCAAAATGATATTTATGTTGTTTAAGTAAATATGAAAGAAGTGTGACTCCAAACAAACAAGGCCCGGTATAATTTTTAACACTAAGACTTACATATGTATATATTTAGTTTTAAATATGCATTTTCTGTTCTCTTATGTGTAGAAAATTAATAAATAAAAGGGTGCTGCGATATATAACGGGTGATCCAAGTAGTGGTACTTTTTTCAATAGCCTGTTTACAGATCATGCGTGAGCCGTGCCAAGACATGTTATTTTTCTTCAGAATTGTTTGGCATTTCGTCATGGAAGACTTATGCTTGAACAACTTTTACAAATCGTTCAACTTTATTGACAAAATTTACGTTCTTTGAAGAATGTGTTTCGCGCGCTTCGCTCACTTATAGTCAACATTATCAGCTTGCTGAGCGTACTATTCGTAACACCATCTGGAGACCCAGCATTCGTTATTGGATAATATTTGACTAAATAGACCACGTCTAGCACGTACTGAAAACAATATAGTATAGCAGCCGTAGTTGAGAGTGTACAAGAAGAATCGACTCTCCAATTCGACGTTGCTCGCAGCAAATCGGACTGACGTTCGGAACGACTTTTTACTTCGAGCTTTTAAATTGGTAGCATACAAAATACAGCTTTTGTAAGAAACTGAAGCCGCTCGACCTTCTCAACCGTAAAGTTCCAAGAAGATCCGACGTTTTCGAGCCAACTTTAGTTCAGCAATGTGATCTATTTCTGGCTCAATAGGTATGTAAAGAAGCAAAATTGCCGCATTTGGGCCGAAGAGCAACCTGAGGAAATTCAAAAGCTGCCATTTCATCCAAAAAAAAAAAAAACAAAACAATGGTTTGTGGGCTGATGACCAACTATTTAATTCCTGAAATGGCAGCTCGTGATCTCGGCGACATTTGATTTCACCAAAACGGCACCACTTCCTACACAAGGCATCAATCAAGGGATTTATTGAGAAAACACTTCGGTGAGCGGATAATTTCACGTTTTGGGCCGGTCGATGGGCCACTAAGACTGTGTGATTTTTTCTTGTGAGGATAGGTAAAGTCTAAAATCTATGAGACTTACCAGTCAAAATGCTCGCACGAGTCATCGAAAATTTAACTCAACGGATGGATCATCTGAGACGTAGCCGCTGCCAACATTTGAAAGAAATAAGCTTCAAAAATAAGCTCCAAAGAATGTTCTTTCGAATGATAATAAATATTCCCCATTAAATTTGAAGTTTCTGTGTTTTTTCTTTGGAAAAATAGGGAACTTCGAAATGGATCAACCTTTATTACACAATGTATGTATATTTTATGCGTTTATTTATTAGCTGACTTAGATAAAAGTGTGAATTATTAAAACTTAACTACAATATACCATATACATATATAGTATATATAATATATAATCAATTTAATTTCTATTTCTATTTTACATAAGCTGATTTGTAGTTGTCACGCACTAAACCACAGGGATGACTGAATTCCTGATAACCAGAACGCACCCAAATGTTGCAAACTGTGAAGTAAAGGAATACATTATTTAGTTATTTCTAATATGTAGTTGTTATTAGTTAGAGCTTACTTCGCTTGGTGCCCTTGACTACAGGGCAGCCGGCATGCAACGTACGTCTGTCGGGATCCAGAGACTTATGCAAGTTACGCCACATAACCATCGAACCCTTAACGGGTTTTGCGTAAACATTCAAGAGAGGAAACACGGTGTAACCGCCCTGCTCGACGTCAGAAGCCTGGTAATAATGACAACTGTTAAAAAAATTCATCAAAGCAGACAGTGCATAATTGATCATACAAAGAATAAATGTGTTGCTATGCGATTTCCAATCCAGGGAGATTTAGCTTTATGATCCTGTTCAAGTAAGTTGTTAAAATAAAATCAAATTAAACAAGCACTTGCGATTTTAAATTATTTTTGGTTTACATACAAAGTTGTCGAAAAAGTCGTGATGTGGATCGTACTGTCCGCCGATGCCATAATTGGCCACCTGCATATCTTCAGCATTTGATAAGTCAAAACCACTTATTGCCGATACCGTACGATAGATGTATTTTAGCGTTGGACTGTGATAAGTTAGCCAAGCTTGTTGGCTGACGCGCACATCGCGAACCGTATATTCATCTACACCGCCAACACGTGAACGCACCATATATGCTTCGGACTGTTCAAGTATGTCGTCAATATGTTTATCGCTTAGCAGTCCATGGTACACGACAATTTCGGGATCAGCATGTAATTCTTCTTTTCGCAAGGGTGCCAATATGAATAGTGGGTGATTATGAGTATCTAATTTGCACTTGAGTTGATGGCGTTCTTTTTGCTCCACTTGTTCACCTTGACACAAGCGTGAGTAGTTCGCAAACCATTCGTAACGCTGCAAATCAATCAAGCTGTCGGAAGCGGCGCGATTTTGTGATTCTTTTATATTCATAAAAAGTAGTAGATCTTTAAAGGCATGTTCCGGATTTATATCTAAGATTTCATTAATGTAAATCTCTATTTCCTTTCGTTCGCCCAACTCAAAACTGGTAAGTGCTAAGTATTCTAGTGTTTCGTTTAACAATTTGTTTGCGACAGAATCTAGATCGAATGCAGACGTTTCGTTTTTGACGTTGTCACTTTTTTCGATATCAGTTTGATTTACAATGTTGCCATTTTTGTCCCAGTCGTACAATACCACAGGAGCAAATACACCATATCGTGGTTCATAAATAAGATCTTCCATTCCATCATCTTCGTCGTCGTCGTCATCGTAATCATCCTCTACTCCTTCATTGTCATATTCGTTGTCATATTCTGCTCCATTTCTGCTCATCTCTGCGTCAACAGCCTCTTTTGTTTGTTGTGTTGTATCTTCTATTTCACTCACTTCATTTGCTTCTGGCTCTGTGATCTCTTCACCGTCAAAATCATCGTCAAAATCACTTCCTGAAGTCTTAATTCTCGCAATTTCACCTTTATAAATCAGTTTCAATACTAACTGGAGCCATTCTTTTGCCAAAGGATATTCCTTAGCTTCGAAAAGATTGCTTCCGATTTCAAAACATTCCTGTGCAGAGAGTTCCGAACTTGAGAAATAAAGAAATGTCAACTTTGTAATTCCATAATTTATGTTTTATATTTCGCTCACCCATAATATACGCCATTGATAACACCCTCAGCCAAGTCGGGTGTTTTTAAATTATACATGGTCTGTAGGCGACCCAAACCCTTGGCCGCACCGCGTAGTTCACTTATGTCAGGGAGAGACATTGCCGAAGTCAACGACGTCAGGTTTGCCTTAAGTGCTACGTTTTGAAAAACATATATTTATAAGCTAGTTTGAATGGAAAGTTCAATAAATATTTGATAGAGAATGCGGTCATCAACGCTACGTGGCGTTATTTCACCATTTGCGAGTGCAGGGAGAGAGTTAAAAAAATACTGCGCACTCACCTTGCAGAGCTGTACTGTTCCGCACATTTCCCGCTATTATGGCCCAGTCCACTACAGTTCGTTTAATTAATTTGTAAGCATTTATAGGGTTACCGAGATATGCCTCTGGATCCTCCAGTGCCAATTCATGTTCCTCCTTTACTCTTTCTATGAAACTGAAATTAACATAATTTGTACAGTGCAGTTAGTTAACTAAAACGGCTGGTCTTAGTAATAGCTTTGCACCAACTTGCGATAAACAGCAAAATCCTGCTCCTGAGAATCGAGAAAATTCCTATACCACTCTATTAAATCTTCCTCTGCGATTGCCAGCACTGGTATGCTGTCAATTGATGAGAAGTACTCAGCTTGACACGTGACAGTACAAAGTGTGATGAAGACTAGCGCAAGGTGGCAGTGAAGTGTTGGTCCTATTTTACCGTTAATGTTGAGTTTTCGTTTGGTTACAATTTGAAGTTGCGTTTGCGAAGTCATTCTTCAGACTTTCTGCATTCGTCTGTTGGCGGTTTTAGTTCTTGTCACTTTCAATACTGTTCTGGAAATGAGAAGTGAAGTATTTTCACGAGTTGGTAAGTGACGATTAGGGAAGCGCAGCTCAGAGTAAGTCGTTCACACCACAGTTATGTACAGGTGTTTTAGTTTGTTTAAGACCGGTGTAGATATATATGGATATACGTATATAAACTGTTTTATACATTATTGCGGCAGCCATCTTATGTGTCGATATGCACTTATCTAAATACAATTTATATATTTTATTTTTGGGAATTACATACATATGTATTTTAAATTTATACGAGAGTTTACCTACTGCAAATAAAATATGTGTACATATACATAAATATTGTATATATTTATATGTATGCACATATAAATTTTTGAGAATAGTTAATCACTGGTTAGTTTATCTGTTGCCTGATTGTTTAATTTAGAATGGAATCAATATTTAGACTCAAATATTTAATTTTTCTATGAATAATCAGGTACAAACATACATATGTCTGCTGTGGGCAAAAAATATTAAGGGGTTATTCTACTCTAGAATTTTGAAAAATTCGATTTTTTTCATATACTATATTTAAAGTTTAGGCTTTTCTATACAACCGTTTTACTTGAAAATTTGTGTGAACCTTCTTTATATAATCCTTTAACGTTCCCATTAACATCGTGTCAAAATTTTTTTTTTAAATGCAGAAGTTTCAAAAACAAAGCATAAAAAATTATTTTTATTTTCAGGCAGTCGACATTTTTCAAAAAAATTTGTTTCCGTTTTCCCGGACTATAATAGCATCCTTACTGATTAAGAATTTCTTTTGATTTTTTTCTTCAGACCATCAGGAGAGTCAGGATCAATGTCACCAGGATGCGCCTTTTTTTTTTACACCTGCCTCTCCCCCCCTCTAATTATTTTAATTTTTAACATTTTTTTGTACATTTTTTTTTTTTTGTATTCTTAAGATGTCAATAAAAACACCACAAAAAAATGGATTGTAAAAATATTTTTGGTTTTTTTTTTAAATAAAATTCCAAAAACTTCCCAAAATTTGATTTCTAGAGCAGAATACCCTATCAACTATCAACTGATGATCAACACTTTCAGAAAATAAAGGAACTGATGCTTGAGAATCGATGTCTGTGAAAAAATGCTTTCCGACTACTGGAATGTCATGAAACGCATTATTTACTGGCGATGAGTCTTGGATCTATGCTTAAGACCTGGAAACGGACGATCAATCGGCCGAATATCGTGGCAAAGGTGACCGAATCCGAAAAACCACGTCAGAGCAGATCAAAAATCAATGTTATGTTGACAGTTTTTTTCGATTATCGAGTCGTGAAGTACTTCGAATCGCTTCCGACCGGTCAAACTGTCAACAAGAGGCCGGAATTATTGGCCCATAACTATTGGTCTTTGCACGAGGTTCAACCACCGTCGCATACTGCATTGATCCTTCGTGAGTTTTCCCCCAAATTTTCAAGCAATATCTTGGTGCAACTACCGTACATAGGTTGCTATATATATTTCTGGACTAGGCAACACTAAGTGTTGTCAGGAGCAATCTGACATTTCCATCACTCAGAACGTTTTGTCATTTAATCGTGAATTGTTTTATTTACAGGGAATTAAAAAAATCATTTCGGCCAAAAAATGGAATTAACTCGTGAACATTTATGTGCGATCATTTGTCACAACTTTCGACGTGGATTATCACGACAAGAGTGTATCGATGAACTAAAATTTTTGTATGGCTATGAAGCACCATCTTATAGCACTGTGAAAACTGTTACAACGAATTCAATCGTGGCCGACGCTCGCTCAAAAACGAATTCCGTGAAGGTCTCCCACCAGCATACATTCGATATTGCATGAACAACTCGTTGGATCCCGCACAGTTTGACAATCGCTCAAAAAAAAGCTCGTGTGAATTGGTGCAAAGAAATGCTGAAAAAATACGATTGCGGTGCTTCAAAAGACGTTTATAAGATCGCCACAGGTAAAGAATCATGAATCTATGCATATGAGCCCGAAACAAAACAGCAATCGGCCGTGTGGGTCTTCCAAGACGAGCCAAACCAAATGAAAAAAAAAACATTTTCGTTGATAAATATGCCTATCGCAGCCCTCGTATTCACCTCATTTAACTCCGTGTAACTTCTGGCTATTCAGCAAACTCAAACGGGAAAACCGGAATTTGATTTCAACAACTGTTTAGAGGATTGGAGAAAATGTTGACATAAGTTTATTGGAGCCAAGGTGGATTACTTTGAGTGGGACGACATAGATTACAAGTATAAAGATTGAATTAAGAATTTTAAAATTATGAACAAAACCTTACTATTTTTTGCCCACAATCTAGTACTTTATTGAAAACCAAATTATGTGGATAAAAAATAATAATTTTTCAATTTACCTTATGGTATTTTACAAAATAAATAAAATGTGTGAAGTATAACAAGTACAATGCTCTCTCAAAAATTTAAACAGTTACTTAAATTTCGTATTTTTTTCTTCTTTACGTTATTTACGGCTTTAAAGTCGGTTGTCAAGATTTCGAACTACTTAACCGATCTTAAAAATTTTTATAGGTCCTCATTTCCTTTTATTGTTTTTTCATCCGTTCAATATCTAGTTTAAGGTTTCACGTCGGAATAGCCGAGTTTTGATAATTTTCTTTAAAAATCTCACAAAATCTTTGCAAAATATACATATGAAGCGTTTCATTAAAATACTACTGTGCCCAAAAAATAAGATGACATTTAAATTTAAACTGCGCGTGTAGAAGGATTTGGAGAATTATTATTTTTTTAGGTTGGTAGCAATGCCAGTTATATTTATGTCAAATTTCATGTCAAAATATTCATTAGTGTTTGAGATACGTGTCGTTTTGTGAGCTGCTAAAAATAAGTTTTTCGTTTTTTGCGATGTCGAAATTTTTTGCGCAAAGAATTTGCATTAAATTCTATTTACGGAATCAATTTTCTGCTGCGGATACGTTGAGGATGATGGAGAAAGCCTTTGGTGATGAGGCTATGTCTAAAAAAAAATATTTACAAGTGACATAGTGAGTTCCGAGCCGGCCGTGAACGTGTCGAAGACGAGGAGCGTCCAGGGCGACCATCAACCTCACCCGACGAAGCTCGCGTTCAACAAATCAAAGATTTGGTGTTGAAAAACCGTCGTTTAACAATTAGAGACCTTGCTGATGAAGTTGGCATATCGAAAGGCTCAGCCAATGTCATTTTGAAGGATGTTTTGGGCCTCAAGTGCGTTAAATCTCGACTGGTACCGAAAACATTGAATTTTTTGGAAAAAAGGCGTCGCGTTGAAGTGTGCGAAACGATGCTTTCCGACTACCAGGGTGTCATGAAATGCATTATAACTGGCGATGAGACTATGATGAGATCTATGCTTACGACCCCGAAACAACCGATCAATCGAGCGAATATCGTGCCAAAAGAGGCCGAGACCAAAAAAATCGCGCCAAAGTCGCTCAAAAATCAAGGTCATGCTGACTGTTTTCTTCGATTATCGTGGTGTTGTGCATTATGAATTCCTTCCAATCGGTCAAACAGTCAACAAGAAATTTTATTTGAACGTTATCCGTCGTTTGCGTAACGCTATCCGCCTAAAAAGGTCGGAATTGTGGAAAGACAATTGTTGGTTTTTACACCACGATAATGCACCATCCCATACTGCACTCGTAATTCGTGATCATTTCGCCAAAAACTCAACCCATATCGTTCCGCAACCACCGTATTCACCTGATCTGGCGCCGTGCGACTTCTGGCTGTTCACAGAGCTCAAAAGAACGCTCCAGGGACACCGTTTTTATGCGATAGAGGAGATTCAAGCCGCAGCGAAGACGGAACTGAAGGCCATCCCGGAAAGTGACTACAACCAGTGTTTCGAAGTTTGGAAAATCCGTTGGTATAAGTGCATTGCATCGGGAGGGGACTACTTTAAAGGGGATGAAATTGATTTGGAAGAATAAATAAAGAATTTTCAAAATAAATACAATGTTATTATTTTTTGGGCACAGAGTATATGTACAATTTTCAATTGAAAAAAAAAAATTTAAAAAAGGTCGTTGTTTGCTTGATGAAACTCATTAACTCCTTAACTGTTTACCATAATATGTATGACCATCCTTCTTTAAAAAAACAGTGAAATAGATCTATAACTTCTTATATCTTTTTTATGACGAAGAATAACATTAACTTTGGGGGCACCTCGGTGACTATATTTCGAGCGCAATTAATGTTGAATAGTGTTAAAGAATTACTGCTCTAACTACTTACAGAGTATAAACCAATTGGATTTGTAGATGGTTAGGTCAGGTTCATTTAACTTGGGAAAAGTAGTAATACTTTAGAAGTCTTTTGTCCAATTAAGTATTGTTTTGCTTACGTCCAAAGGAATTTAATTTAAATCCTGCGAATTTTTCAAAAAATTCAAATTCAGGATTGGGCTTGATTTATTTGTAAGGGAGTCTCTGTTGGTTGTACAGAAAGAAAATTTTTCTGTAACGAAGAATTGAAGCGTTTTCCGTTTTTTTCCCTGCTTTTTCGAGTTTGAGTTTGGAAATGCTCGTTCAATTTAAAACGAAACCGTTTCGCTTATATGTAAATACATTTCGAGGTGTTACATTGTCTGCAAAGCACGACCGACACCAGAAAAATATTTTTCTGGAACCGTTGATTAGATAGAACTTATGTATGTAGCGCTTCTGTTACGCACCTATACATACACATACCTGTGCATATACTTACAAGTATACTTACATATATTACTCCACAATGGTACAGTAAAAAAGTGCATTTTAAAACATTTCTAATTCATTCTATATTTACATAATTTATAAAATTTCATATGAAAACTAAATACATACATACACATATAAGTAGAATAAAAAAGTACTTAACAATTAAGCTTCTAAATTCACTAAATTTACGTGCAGTCCGGATAACACTCCGGAAATTTTCGGCATTTATAAAATGGCATATCGAATTTCTCGGATGAATCCTTTCATATTGTCTAAATACATCCCTGCTGGTGAATGGTGAGTATTTTTTGAATGCCGCGTTCAATTTAAATTCGAATTTTCTAACGAGTTCATTGCACATAATTTTCGGCAGAGATTCCAAAATGGTTTTAAACAAGTTCAATGTGTATAAGAAAACAAGAAAAAACGTTAACTTCGGTTGCACCGAAGCTAAATACCCTTCACAGGTGCATTTCTATTAGTAACTATGTGTCCAGTTTGTATGGAAGCTATATGTTATAGTTAACCGATCTGAACAAATTCTTCAGAGATTACATTGTTGCCTTAGAAAATAATATATATCAAATTTCGTGAATATATCTTGTCAAATGTGAAAGTTGTCCATACAAGAACTTGATTCCGATTGTTCAGTTTGTATGGCAGCTATATGCTGTAGTTAACCGATCTGAACAAATTCTTCAGAGATTACATATTTGCCTTAGAAAATAATATATACCAAATTTCGTGAATATATCTTGTCAAATGTGAAAGTTGTCCATACAAGAACTTGATTCCGATCGTTCAGTTTGTATGGCAGCTATATGCTATAGTTAACCGATCTGAACAAATTCTTCAGAGATTACATATTTGCCTTAGAAAATAATATATACCAAATTTCGTGAATATATCTTGTCAAATGTGAAAGTTGTCCAACAATATCTTGATTCCGATTGTTCAGTTTGTATGGCAGCTATATGCTATAGTTAACCGATCTAAACAAATTCTTCAGAGATTACATTGTTGCCTTAGAAAATAATATATACCAAATTTCGTGAATATATCTTGTCAAATGTGAAAGTTGTCCATACAAGAACTTGATTCCGATCGTTCAGTTTGTATGGCAGCTATATGTTATAGTTAACCGATCTGAACAATTTTCTCGGATATTACATTTTTGCCCTAGAAAATAATCTATACCAAATTTGGTGATGATACATTGTAAAATGCGAAAGTTTTCCATATGAGAACTTGATTCCGATCGTTCAGTTTATATGGCAGCTATATGTTATAGTGGTCCGATATCGGCCGTTCCGACAAATGAGCAGCTTCTTGAAGAGAAAATGACGTTTGCAAAATTTCAAAAGGATATCTTAAAAACTGAGGGACTAGTTCGTATATATACAGACAGACGGACAGACGGACAGACGGACAGACGGACAGACGGACAGACGGACAGACAGACGGACATGGCTAAATCGACTCAGCTCAACATACTGATCATTTATATATATACTTTATAGGGTCTCCGACGCTTCCTTCTGGGTGTTACAAACATCGTGACAAAGTTAATATACCCTGTTCAGGGTATAATAAAGCTGAACCATAGAGCTTGTAAAATAAGTTAGTATGTTTAGAAATTTTCAGCTAAGTCCAAGTACAAGTACTGATAACAAGTCCAATCAATCTGCTGATTTAAGCTTCTATTGTTGTTTTGTATATTTTTTTTTAATTTGCACTAGATTGCAAATTCGCCATGATCAGGTTCAAGTCCACAAGGGCGACGGAACTCTTGATTTCGTTCATGTATCCATTTGTTGGAAACTGAAAAATATTTATTTATATTATATTTATGGAAATATATTCATTTCATTGTAAATTAATATACGAGGTGCTTTCCAAAGTAAATATGACTTTTTAAATCTAGCGCCCCCTGGTGGCGCCATCTACATGTCGGCTGGTGCGTTAGAATCTGCTATCTTTATCGATTGTCCAATGAGAATTTCATTACAATTCATTGTGAAGTGAAGTTAATGCGTTTAAAAAATTAAATTTTGTTTTAAAGTTGTTAAAACTTTTACCGAAACGTTTCAATTGATGAAACAAGTTTATGGCGATGATTGCCTATCCCGTAGCAGAGTGCACGAGTGGTTTCAACGTTTTCAAAGTGGTCGTGAGGACATAAATGACGATCAACATGTGGGCCAATCAAAATCCGTGATCACCGGAAATTCCATCGAAACTGTGCGTAAATTCATCAAAAATCAGCCGAAATCATCATTGAAATTCATGGAAATGGAATTGAACATCTCCAAAACATCGATTTATCGCATTTTGACCGAACATTTGGGCTTACGAAAGGTGTGTGCACGGTTTGTTCCGCACAAATCGACTGACGACCAAAAATTGCTCAGAATCTAACGTTCGAAGGAGGAATATTTGACCAAAAATCACATTTTAACCATTAACCACTCCCAGTGTTCAACTGATATGGCACAGTGCGACTTCTTCCTTTTCGGAAAAGTGCATTTGCCTATGAAAGGAAAGCGTTATGCAGACGTAGAAGCCATTCAAAATACTTGCACAGGGATACTGGTGGATATACCGTCCAACGAGCTAAACCACTCGCTTGACATGCTTTTGGACCGTGTTTGCAAAGCTGTATTGAATAAAATAAATTGTTTTTGCCCCAAAAAAAAAAAAAACATCTTTTTTTTTAAGTCCTATTTACTTTGGAAAGCACCTTGTATTATCATTTTTTCTTACCCCATTTTGAGCCTGTTAGAACGGGGCAGGCGGCATGACGAGTTCTGTAATCGCCTTCACCGGATTTGTGCAAATTGTACCAAAAAGCAGCGGATCCCTTCTTGGGCCACAGAGCAATGCGTATATTTGTGAAGACCGTGGCACCACCTTGTTCCACGTCGCTCATCTATAATGTATGAAATATAAGGGAAATAAAATAAATATTATATTAAATTATGTGTGTGCTGGTTTAAAGCATATTCGAAAACAATTTTAAGGCTGTAGTTTTATGAAGAACCTAACAGAATGTGAGGTAAAGAACCAGATTTCGTTCGAACCCCAACCGCTAGGAGAAATGTTAAGAGAGATGGTTGACAAAACAATGGAAAGACTATTTACCATTAACGAAGAATGAGTGACGGTTTGTATATTTATATTCCTTGAATAGCATACATATATGTAGATAAAGGGATTTTCATGTTTCAACAAGGGAGCTTTGTGTATTGCGCTACAATAATTATCAGCTTTCGTAAAAACATACCCAACTGGAGCCTGTTTGAAGTGTCGGTTTATTAGCCCTTTATTCACTTATCGGAACCGACATACCTTTGCCTTTTCTCTCGAAATGTTACTTTATATGCTCTCGCAAAGCTCTTTTTTAGACGCAAAATAGACAAAATTATCTACAACTTCAAAGTTATGACTGTCAACAGTGACTCTCATTACTGCGGAATGACAGGATTTCCAATGATGATGCGAAGAGGGAGGGATATCTAAGGACCTGGGTCTTCTGGATGATAGGGTCAGGTATAGGTGGCAAAACCCTTGGGGCAATAGTGTTAACGGTCGAGTGACTTATGAGTACATTCGGGGCGTTGGGCTTGTGGAGGGTAACCCAGACTTCAGAATCTGTCTCAATCTGTGTTTTCTGCTTACGGGGTATGGTTCTATGAATGAAATTTGCGTCAGAGACACCTATCTGATAGGTCGGGGTGTTTGTGTAGGGCGGGGGTCGAAGATTATGTGCATGTAATTGCAGAATGTCCCGTACTTGGACATTAGGGATCTGGGTGGTATGGTGATTAGCTGGACAATTGTTTAGGTGGTGAAGGCGTTTAATTGAGAATTAGGGTTAACTTCTTGTGCGAATGGTGTGTGCGTGTAATGCCCGTACGAAAATTAACCCCTGGTCACCAGTTTCGGCCTCGAGATCTGACCGGAGACTTAATTCTCGTACCACGGAGAGGAGGAGGCCTTAGAGTTCGCTCCAACCTGCTCTTGCGGACTGGCCCCTGGGGGAGTGTCGTAATAGTTGTGCCTGAAACCCGAATGCGGGAAGAACTGACACTTTGTCAGTTGAATGTGGAGTTGCATTGTAACCGGGGGACGGACCCAAAGTACGGAAGAGGTTTTAGATGGGCCTTGAACCCCACTAAGGTGGCTAGTGTGTCCATTGCCAATTGGTACTGAAAATAAATGGCATTGATTTGATCTGCTGTGCTTTTGAGCGCCGTGGGTTAAGGTTGGATAACAGGAACAACAATGGATATAGGTATTATTATATTAAAAATAAACCTAGCTCAACCTCTCGCAATGGCATAATAAAATAATCCGTAAATAAACACTTATCCTTTGTACTTCAAACATACTTACATAGAAAAGCACCGTTGCAATGCGGTTGCCAGTATTGAGTCCTTGGAAAGCGCGTACTTCATCTTTCTGTAAAATATTCCAATTAATTCCTTTCCGAATTATAATTACATTCTACTCTAACGCACCCTCGCAAAATCAAAGTGTGGCTCATAGTGTCCCCCTATGCCATAGTTCACAACTTGCAATTCTTCCGCCACACTCATATCTAGACCCGTCATGTCCTCCGTGCGTTGCACAATATTTTCAATGATCTTGTGCTCTTCTGTGCGTAACCAAGCTGATTTACTGATACGATAATTTGCGGTTTCCAATTCACCAGTCACCGAATTCTGTACCGTAGCGCGACGGAAGCGCGGACGTGCCATCTTCTTTATCAACTCAATCTCGTTATCTTGCATGACATCATGATAGATCACAATGTATGGATCCAAGTAGGCTTCTTCGAGTTTAAGAGGTCCTAAACGCAGGAACGGCACATTATTATTCACATAGCGACAGCGTAATGGTCGCAAATCCGCTGGCGACGGCTTCAGTTCGCCACGACAAAGCATTTCGTAAGATTTGCGCTCGTTGAAAGTATATAAGCTGGGATCGCCTTTGCTGATGGGCTGTAATCAAGGAGTGTGGGAAGAAGTTTGTGTAAGCAATTTTTGAGTATTCTATTGATAAATCACAAAGTACTCACTAAGTCCGAGACCGGTGTGCTGTCACTGCCATCGTCACCTTTAACTTTACTTTCAGCTTTAAGCTCGGCAATTTCCTTCTCGTAGAACACCTTATTACCACGAGCGCGTTCATGATCGGGAGTTAATTCCAGCAGTTCATTGGTCATCGTGAGCGCGCTTTCAACGTTACCTGTAATGGGTTAAGAATGAGTGACTTACTGACTAGGTATGTGCCTATAAGTATGCAATGAAAACTTGATAACAAAATATTGCAAGCTATAAATTGCAGGGTGATCACGAGTTAGATTTTGCAGATTTCGAAATTCTCGTAAATTTATACTGATTTTATAAATTCACAAACAATTTTGATATGCCAATTGGTTTTTGTTTTTGTAGTGGAAATTACTTTCTTTTAAAATCATTATAATTTTTTTGAAAAAACTCTGAGTTACCTTGTTTGTAGGTGGAAAATGCCAGATATTCCAAAATATCGGCGCGTGTGAAAGTTTGTGTTTGATTTTGTGGTTCCTCTTGTAGGCGTGTCATTGCCTCATTCATCCATAAAACTGTGTGGTAATAATCATGATTGACATACGATTGGCGGCCCAACTCGAAGCAGTCATCCGAAGACATTGCCGTACTAGAAGAAATTGCAAATATGAATGAAAATTATAATAATATATTTCTATGTGTACAATCCCTTACCTATACTGTATGCCGTTGAGCATGCCACGTGCCACACTGGACGTATCTAGCTTATAGGTGTCTTGTAAACGCATTAACGCCACTGCCGCACCATTTAAGTCCTCATCTGAGGGAAACTTCAGGACATGTCGATAGTTGGTAATATTAGTGAGGAATTCTGGAAGGTTATCCAAAGCGCAAAGGTTAATCTACGCATAAGTATTTTGAATTAAAACAAGTTAACCTACCGACGCCTACATCGTGCGCCATTAAATTCTCCACCTGCCGCCAATCGGTGGTCAATCGTTTTGTCAGCAGATATGCGTTAATTGGATTTGAGACGTAGGCCGGCATGTCTGTGGCTGCGTCTTCGTGTTCTCTTTGGTATTCGCCAAGCTTACTGTAAATAAGAAAAATATTTGTGTTAATAAAATAATTGTTTATGTAATTTTAAAATGGCAAATCGAACGAACAACTATTATATTGCAAATAGAAATAGAATATAAAGAGACAATACGATTCCAAATACATATGTACGCTAATATCCGTAAATTATCTTGTTTTAAATCAACTGGGTAACATTGTTGTTACTTTCCTCTGCAAAAATTTTTACAGCAGAGCAGGGCTCAAACTTAGCGAGATAATTTTCCTTTCTAAAATACTATTATGATCAAAAACTAGTAAGACTTTATTCACAATTTTAAAATTCTTTAATTATTCTTCAAAATCTATGTCGTCCCCCTCAAAGTAATCCCTTTTGGCCCCAATACATTGCCAACGTTTCTTCCATTAGTCGACGCAGTTTTTAATGACAATTTCCGGAATCAATGCAAGTAGCTATTCACGTTTCATGTCTTCAATTGACTTAAAACGGTTTCCCCGAAGCGATCATTTGAGTTGGCTGAATAGCCAGAAGGCACATGGAGGTAAATCAGGCAAATAGGGGGAAAGACCAAGAGTTGTCGGCAATAATTTCGGCCTGTTTTTACAAATAGCTTCGACGCATAACACTCAAATAGTATGCCTTGATGACAGTTCGGTCAGGCGAAAAGAATTCGGAGTGCACCACACTTCGATAATCGAAGAAAATTGTCAACATAGACTTGATTTGGCCTGCTTTGACAAGACTTAAATTTTTAGGAGTTTTAGTTTTACTTTTACTGTATTGGCAACTCTGCTTTAAAATATTATATATAAATACATATGTAAATTTCAAACACTTTGCCAAAGAAAGATGATTTCAACATAAAGTAGACCATTTCAGTTCTTCTGGAACAAAATTAGATCAATGTGCCGATAAGCGGTCACGGTACCATTTAAATTAGATCATTCTAGGTGCTTGAGAACTATGGACCAATATCTTGAAGCCTCAAAATTACATACGTTGTTTTTTCAGACGTGTCGTGAAGCCTTTTTGACAATGAATAGTGGTTCGATACACACAATCAGCCAACCCGTAACGGTAATTCGAGCAAACATAGATTGGTTTCAAGTTTACCCTTGCGGATAATGAGTATCTTCAGAGACGCTGTACAGTGTGTACCGTTGACGCTGTGTGGGGCAGAGTATCGCAGAAGCCATTGCGCACAATAATCGGAACTGTGACGATGCACTTTATGGAAGATTTTGCGAAATGATCTTGGTTTACCGCCTTATAAAATCCACTCGACCTTCCCAAGCGACATCGCTTCGGAGCTCTTGAAAAGTTTCAGGAAGATCGGACGTTTTAAATTAAAATTAAGTTCGACGATGAGGCTCATTTCTGGCTTAATGGGTATGTATACAAGCAAAATTTACGCATTTGAGACGAAGAGGAATATGAAGAAATTCAAGAGCTGGCATATTCAGAAAAAATAACGGTTTGGTGTGGTTTGTGGGGCGGTGGAATCATCGGTCCATACATATATGTATATGTATATCTTCAAAAATGTTGCCGGTGAGAACGTAACAATTAATGGCGACCGTTATCACGCCATGACAACCGACTATTTGATGAGTGAAACAGAAACTCCTGATCTCGGCGACATTTAGTTTCAACAAGACGGCGCCACTTCCCACACATCACACCAATCAATGGATTTATTGAGAGAACAGTTCCTTGAATAGATAATTTCACGATCATTTGATACCATTAAACTTTTTATGTAAAGTGTTAAGTCTATGCGAACAATCATGTTTCGATTCAGGCTTTGGAGTCAAAAATGACACTCATTCGCCAGTTACCAGTCGAAATGCTTGAACGAGTCATCGAAAATTGGACTCAACGAATGGACCATCTGAGACGTAGCCGCGGTCAATATTTGACAGAGATAACATTCAAAAAATAATTTCCAAAGAATGTTCTTTCGAATGATAATAAATATTCCCGATTAAATTTGATGTTTCTATGTTTTTTCTTTAAAAAATAGTAGGAAACTTCGAAATCGATCACGCTTTATATCATTGGCCCAGCCATAATTTTACAGTCAATCTGTAACGCTATAGAGCGATGATAATTGACTTTTTGAAGGGATTGTGAAGCCCCTTGTCTATGCAGATAAGTCCGAGACGATTGATGCCTTGGAAGAAAATACCATATTAGGCAGTTTACTGCTGAGATACAGCCCCAATCACGGCAAAAGATGGGCTAAAATTCGGTATCTCGGCTCTCTAAAGCCAGCCGCGGCGGTAATTTTCCGGAAATCATTTTTAAAACGTATTACGAAACCTTTCTTACATTACATTAAAGCTAAATTCTTGGCTATAACATAAAATTATATGAGTTTTATTGCTTTTTGAGAACTTCTTCTTCTATATTGGCGTAGACAGAGCTTACGCAATTATCGGCGAGTTTACAACAGTCACTAGTCATTCTTCCTTTTCGTTGTTTGACGTCAATTGGAGATTCTAAGTGTAGCCAGGTCCTTCTCCAGCTGGTCTTTCCAAAGGTGTGGTGGCTTCCTCTTTCTCTGCTTCCCACGGCAGGTACTGCGTCGAATAATTTTAGAACTCAGAGCAGATCTTGTTATTGTCTTGAGAACTACTTTAGGAAACGTAAAACTTTGGAGTTTATTGATAAACTATGTATTTGTATAACACTGTTTGTTGATTTCAAAAATCTTTATTAGTATATTTTTTTATAAAATTTACATTAATTAAAAATTACTGAGATGCTACAAAAACCTGTTGCTTGCTACCTACATACATATATACACTTAAATTATTTATATGTATATTATCGGAAACTAATTATAAATACAAATTTAGATACATATAAGTACATATTTTAACTTGTGACTTAATTTTTACAATGACTACTAATTAAATTATGCTTAACTATATATTAAATCCTATAACCCTATACAACCATATGACAGTACAACCATTTATGTTTATATGTCTCTTTGCATAACTTACGAACTAAAACTGGATTGTGTGTGCCTCTTTCCTCTGTTTATTTCAAAGATATGTAGTTATTTACAGTCTTTTTTCGAACAGTGTAAATGGATGAACAACTTGTTCTACTTATTTTTGGTATTTTAGCCGTGAATATAATTTTTGCATTACATTTGTGAACTAAACTAAATAAACAACAAATAACTAAATAAAAACTAAGCAATAATGATAAAAATATAAATTAAATTAAATAAATAAATAATACGCGTTAAATAAGTACTTAAGTGAATTTTTGAAGTTAAGCCACATTAACGCGATTATCTGGTGGCGGTCTGTAGCACCAAAGTGAGCCGATCACGCCTAGGCCGATGAAGAAAATCGTGAACGTGGAGAGACCCAGTATAATGCCGGTGGTGACATCGTGCAGCGGCAGTCCTGGGTAGGGATCCAGCACGAGAATGACCACAAGACAACAACATTTAAGCAAACTGAAAACCGTTAACAGGATATAACCGGAAATGTAGCTGCGATTCGGCAGCCACTCACAATGACGCGAGCGAAAACCAAGGAAGCCAAGACCGACGCCACTGAAGGCGGACACCAAGCTGTATTGCAGATAAAAGGACTTGCCAAACTAAAGTGTGGAAGAAAATAAATTTTTATTTTAATATGAAGTTCATTCACATCTCAGCTGGGACTTACATGCGCAATCATGTAGATGATGAGCGCCGAATTCATGCTGTTGCTGATCACCATCATGAGCGAGACAATGGCCAGTGTGATTGTTGCATTCGCCACCTTTTGCGGATAGGGCGTAGTGGTGTTGGTGGACTTGCCGTGTATGCTGCTGCAGTCCTCCTCCTCCACTTCCGGATAGACTTTCGTTTGATGTGCAGTGATGCGTGGTGTTATGACTGCCATAGTGCGATCACCTTGCGTCTTCACCGATTCATAGTGTAAACTCTGTGCGGTGCGTTCCACGCGTCGCTCACCAGGCGTATAGTACAATTGTTGTTGACTGCGATAATGGTATTTGGTACGCTGTTGCTCAGGTTGTTGGTGCTCCGGCACACGTTCCATGGGCGACAAATTGCGTGGTGTTACGCTGCGCGGCAACGGTGTTTTACGTGGCGTCGAAAGTAATTCGTGCAACATTTTTGTAGCCACGGGATTTTTCATGGGCGTACCAGGGTAGGAGGTATTGCCGCTGGGTGTGTGCGTCGTTGTCGGCAGTTTTTGTGGTGTTGATGTGCGCATCGTAGTATTTCGCGGTGTTTTCATGGTATTGCTAACAAAGAAGTTCTCGCTGCGATTCAAATCGGGATTGCTCAGGCACGTCTCTTCCTCCTCATCCTCTGCGGCTAGCATGTTTTCCTCCTCCTCTTCGGTTGGTATGACCGCATAGCGATGCGCACGTCCATTATGCATTTGTATGATCTCCTGATTGTCATCGACCAGCTCTTCATTCTCCGCCGTGGGTACCACTTGATAGCGTTGATTGCTGTTCTTATCCACAATCAAAAAGGTTTTACTGCCGAAATCGCTGGAGAAAGCATGTTTAATCTTCGGTGTCAACGCTTGTGGCTGCTTTGCGATCGGATGTGCTGCTCTGCCACGTTCAATGACCGGCGGTAGACTTGTGAAAGTAGCCTCGGCGGTTTGACCATGGAATGAGTTGGGTTCCTCGTGAAATGAGGCGGGTTCATCGTCGCTGTGTAAGCGTCCATCAGAGCCATAACAATCGAGGTGATCTTGAGATTTTGCGTAGCGCCGTAACGTGTTCAGCAGCGCACTTGGACCGGGCACAATGGCGTAACGGTTGTTATTATTCTTATTAACAGCCGCAGGTAAATCTTCTAACGGCACGAGCGCGTAACGGCCGGAACTCGAACGCGTTTCGAAATTTGTTGGCTCGGTTACGGCATTAAAGTTGTTGGTACGCGCAGGCGTTGCAGAAGCTTGGCTTTTTGTGAAATGTTGTTGTGGAATATGTTGCTTCGGGCGTTGCTGTAGCTGCTGCTGTTGTTGTAGTTGGTATTGGTGCGGTTTCGGTGGACGACTTGAGTGTACTTCAGGTATATTCGTTGTCTTTTGGCGTTTTTGCGTGTTAACCGAACGCGTCGACATGCTTCGCTGAAGACGTAGGGGACCAACGCGTGCATTTGTCTGCGCCGTATGACCGCCATAAGAAATATTCAAACTCCGATTGTAGATTGCTTCGACCGGCTGTTGCACCGAATCCAATTCGATGCCGTGTGTAGGGTAAAACTCACTGCCCTGACAAAATGCCGGATTCGTGTAGTTGTGCTGTGACATTTTCGGTTCGGTTATAAGTTCAACGCGTTTAATTTTGTTTTTGCTCGTGGAATTTTAGATCTTCTTCAGTAGTTTTAACACAAATTAAAGAAACTTCCTTTTTTAAACGTTTTTTGCACACTTGAAATAAAGAACTTCTTGGTGGGTTTTAAATTTGATTCATATTTATCGTAGAATCATACTAATTCTTCACTTTCTTGACACCATCAACACTTCACTTTATTTTGAAACGTTTAATAATATTTTTCCGAAATTTTCTTGCTTCCACACGCGTCGACTTCTTCTGCACAACTGCTGAAGTCTGAAGAATGTCGGCAAAGTCGGAAGACCAACTGCCAAATGTAGAAGCTACGAATTGCAACCCCGCTTGGGTTCTGTTGGACTAGTGACGTTTGTATGTGTGTGTGATGCGCATGTGTATGTAAGCACTCATGTGTGGCTGAATTGACGACGGCGGCGCACAGCTCCCCCTCTGTAGATCGTGCCACAATACTCAGTGTCGTTGGTGTGGTGGTGTGTGTCCTCAGTGTAATAATAATTGCGCTAAATAACACTGCGAGACCGAGTCGAACCGCAGTTTATCAAAAGTACATACAAACATTTGTGTACTCGCGCACACCAACAAACTCTTTCGGACAATGCCGTGGCATTTGCTTTGGCGCGCGCATATTCGTCTCAATTGGAAACATCTGCTCCTGCAACGGCTGCTTGCTGCCTGCCAGCAGTTAGTTGACGTGCGCCGCCACTGGCACCAGCTAGGATCGACTCTTGCTGTCTACCAACACAACTCTGCACACACACACTCATACATGTATATGTATGTTTGTATGTGTTTATTACAGTGAAATAATTTTCTTAATAAGTTTGTATGTATGCATGTAGTAAATATGTTTTTGCTATTGTATGTCAATGACTCGTGCGACACACATAATTCCAGAGGGTAGTTTTTGTGTAAATGCATTTTCTTCTAGCAGTCCCCTCCAGCACTCTTCCACCCCCGGCGCTTGCGTCGCCATGTGTACGCTTTGTTTGCGCAAGCGCAGCCGGCGTTTATAAAAAGCATTTTCATTGTCACCGTTAAAGTTAATGACGTATACGAGTATGCCTTCGAGAAACGAGTTTTGTAGTCATTGTTTATAAGATTAGTTGAAGCCTTCAAGTCGGTTAAAATTTCGAGGTTTTATTTGGAAAGTGCTATTTTTAAGTTCTCTAAAGCGTGGGCCCCATAAACATAAGTTCAGGCAAGCCCTGTTCCCGGTCGGCGATAGCCGTTACTATATTGTCAGATAATTGCAAGATCCAAAATGTTTTGACCTCTCTTTGTTGCACTGCTCTACTTTCAAGAACGTTGTTCATGTCAAAAATTTAACGGATGATCCAAGTAGAGGTAATTTTTCAAAAGCTGTCATGTTATTTTTGTTCAATATTGTCAATAATAGAATAATCTATCCCTATGATATCACATGATCTTTTTCCTCTGGGGATATGTAAAGTCCAAATCATGCGGATAATCCCTCTTCGATTCAGACCTTGGAGCAAAACATCACTCGTGTCATTCGCAGGTCACTAGGAAAACGAGTAAGCGAAAATTTGACTCAATGAATGGACCTGAGATCTCTGAGATATACCCGCGTTCAACATTTGAAAGAGATAATTTACAAAAAATAAATGCTAAAGAATGTTCTTTCGAACGATAATAAATATTCCCCATTAAATAAGAAGGTTCTAAAGAGCTTACTAATGTCATTGATATATAAAAACATACGTAGTTGGAGATACACAACCGAAACGGACATTGCCCGCTTAAAGAAATTTCTGATATTGTCGTTTTGTAAGTGTCTTAGGATCTATTATAAAGAAGTTTTTTACACAACACAACACAGAAATATCTGATATGTCGATTTGTAGGGGTCTTATGATTCATTATATAGAAGTTTTTTAGGTAGCACAACGCACCGGCCTCATCAGCTGTCCAAGTGTGATCTCTGTCAGGATCGACCTCTTAACCTAACCTAACCTGAATTGAGCGCGACGCTCTAAACTTTAGTCTTGAGAAAAAAGTCAGTCATTGTATTTTAAGGGGGTATTCTAGTCTAGAAATTTAAAAAAGTCGAAATTGTATTTTCAAAGTTTAACTATTCAAGAATATGTGTACAAGAGGATTTTTCAAAATTCAAATTATTTTCGGAGATATAGGCATTTTTCTGACCCGGCATCCAAACTGGTTCGGCCGGAACGCGAAACTTTAAACGCGTTTTTCTCAAAACTGACTTTTTCGGAACGATACTCACGATTTCTCGTTCTACTGGACCGATTTACTTGAAATTTTTACAGAGTCTTTATTATAGGCTTGTCTGTGGTTGGAACTAGTCCCATTCCCAAATTTTTATTTTTATTATTTTTAAAAAATTCGAAATAGTTAGAAAAAGTGATCCAAAAAAACTTTTTTTAGGCAGTCGCCATTTTTGTGAGCATTTTTTTCCCCACTTTTCCTTAGTTCCGGCCATTGCGACATTATTTTAGATTAATAATCTTTTTTCTTTTTGGTATCAGATAACTAGGAGGGTTGAAATCATGGGCATGGTCACGTGGAAATTTTTAGAGACCCCCCCCCCTTCGTCAGCTCATAATTTTTGAAATTTTTTACTTATTTTGGTTTTTAATTTTTTCCTCTACTCTTCTAAAATTAACAAATAACTAATAAAAAAATGGATAGTAAAAATATTAATTGCCTTTTTTTACGACACTTAAAAAATTACCTGAAATTCATGTTCTAGACTAGAATACCCCCTTAACCAATTGAAATGAACTTTTCATATTTCGACTCATTTAAGTAACTCAAAAATTATTGTCAATTTGTAACGACATAACATGGTACAGGTATGTGAATACTATAAGTGTACATACATATGTACATACCATACATATATGTATGTATACGTATATACATATGTATGTAATTACGAGTATATACTCATAAAAAATAATAAGCCAAACACATATAAAAATAAGAAAAAGCGTTAACCTCGGCTGTGCCAAAACTGCATATAATACCCTTCACAAATAAAAAAAGTTTTTCTAACAAGAACTTGGTTTTATTCGGTTAGTTTGTATGACAGCTACATATAATTAGTGGTCCGATATCGACAGTTCTAGCAAATGATACACCGGCTGGCTAAATCGACTCAGCTCGTCACCTGAACATTTATGTAAGTACATCTGTATGTACATATATATATAATTTATAGGACCTCCGAAGTTTTCTTCTGAGTTTTGCAAAACCAGCGGCAAATTTGATATACTCTATTCAGGGTATAATAATAGTACACACATATAAATACATACATACATACATAAGTATATTTGAGCAAGCACTCGCAGCTTATTTTGATACAAATTCCCCTCCTTACAGAAACACAAATTCGACCGTTACAATTTGTTGCTAGAAACACGTTTGTTTGAGTGCAAACCCTCCTAACGTTGAAATGTTTTTTGTTTTTGTTGTTTGTTTCAGCGTCAGCGTCAGGATATAAGTTTTATTCGTTTATATGATATACTCTATTACCCACTCGCAGTTTATCAATGCTCAAGGGGTGGAAACGTAAGTATACATATGTGTATTTATATAGCTAAAAACATTTGAATAAAAACACGCACAGTCATGTGTGTGTATGTATAGAAAATCATTCGAATAGCCGTTTCACGCCAGCGCATTGTCAGCCATTGATATCCATGCACTTATTTGATCAGCGTGCGCAGGCGCTACCGCTTACGCTGGCGCAGCCGCCAACACTGCCAAGGTGTCGAATTACTTACAGTTAATAAATGCCACATTAGGCGGTGGCGTGATGACAATCCCACAAATAAATCTGTGTGTTGAACATAAATCTAACAATATTTTTTATCGACAGTGTGTTGTTGGTAAATTATACCTTGAGAAAGTTTTCGAAGTATCATTTATGCACTTCGAATAATTGTACATACATATGACAAACAAACATTTATTTATAATATGTCGATATTAAGAGGTATATGGGTTATTGACCCTTTTAATCTATCACTGACGTTTTACGTCAAAAATCACAAGTATCGAGCATTCGCACGATCCCACGCCCTCATCGCCGAATGGTTTATAAATGGACATACTTACTTATATAAGTATGTATGTATGTTCAATATTTAGAATAATTCAAGACACATTTATGCAGGTATTATAAACACACATATAAATATATTATATAAGTATGTACGTACTTATACCTATCACATGGTTGCTTATTGAATATAGCCCGCAATTATAATCTGCCTGTTGAATCCTTATAAACATCTAAACGATGATAATCCAACATTGAATCATTCTTACCAACAAGCACTATTAAAAAAACTTTGGTAAACTAACCAAACGCCATCTGCAGAAGTTGTGTGAGAGAAGTTTAGGTGGAAACAATTCTACACTTTATTCCTGACTATCACGCGTTTGGGAGATCTAGACTTAAATACTTGGGAGCGCACACCTTCAGACATCTCACCGAACTGGCGGGAATAGAAATTAAACGTTTTGCTAATTTATAAATTCAAAGATAGGAGTTCTTATTTTTTATGGCTTCACAAGAGACTACATACATATGTATGTACATAAATCCACGTACAAACTCTCTAGATCAGCCAACTAATCTAACATAACCTATTTAACCTAAGTATTTTCAAGAACAATCCTAACAATGTATAAATAACCCAGCTGTTGAGGTGTTCTAAACCATATATACATACATATATATATACTTATGTACATATGTATGCATGGAGAAGCTGTTTTCGATTTTCCAAGCGTTAGTATTCACCGAATTGAACGAGTTTTAGCAGATGCTCAAATAAACAGGCATCACTTGTATGCAGCCCTTCGCTCACATGCGCTTTTAGCGGATAAATTCTTTTTTCCTCATTAAAAAATGTGTCCGTAACCCTGTTTTTTTTGTTTTTTATAAATTACTATAATTAATGTGAAGTCTTAGGTTTTAAAAATACAACCCAAAAAAAAAAAAAAAATTGTTTTTCATTTGAACCATTCACAGAAGTAAAACTGATTTAAAATGTACTAAACAAAACTTGGTAGCGAAGAAGTTATACCATTTTAATGAGGTATCTCCATAATCCCTTCAAAACTCAATAACTTTACTTAGCTTAGGTTGAGTTAGTAGGCCAATAAGCTACACATATGTACTTATGTATATCAGTTTGGTCCTTTGCAATACCAGATGAAGCTTACTTGCTAAGTCCAAGAGGAGTAATCATCCTTTAATATTCCTGCTCTTGACGTGAATTTTAACAAACTTTGTGACCTCTTTGTCGATACCTTCCCCAGTGTATGATACTGTTGGGACACCAAAGCTTACAACGTAGTTTTGCCAATATGGGACAAGTGCACAAGAGATGCTCCTTTGTTTCCCTGGTACCCTACTGGTGGTAACTTTACTATTTTACTATTGCTTTTACAAATAATTTAATAATTTTTTGACAAGAGAAGTGAAGCGTGCATAAAAAATGGCGACACTTCAGTGAATTATATATGTGACCTGGTCTACGAAAAGGGTGCTTAGGTGTCAAAAAATCATTTTTTTTTTCATTTTTTTTTTGTTTTTTAATGTTTTTTTTTTTTATTTATTTATTTTATTTTTTGACACCTAAGCCCCCTTTTCGTAGACCAGGTCACATATAAAATTCACTGAAGTGAAAAATAGAGACTGTGTTGGCTAGGGATTTGCACTGACTACTGACTCTGTGTTCACTGGCTTAAAAGTACTAAAATTATATGTTCTTGGATTAAGGTGATGTTTTGAATTCACACCAAATTCCAAAGTGCATTCTACTGCCATCTTTTGAGCGACTCAGTTTTGGAGGCTACGCTGTCATAGAAAAGATAATTGCAGGCCTCAATTTCCAAATGTTTTGAGTTCACTTATTTAAACGAATGAAAATATATCTTAAGCTTGTTTTTAATATGATTCTATATTGTCTTATTAGATTCGTATTTGTAAGTGAAGAGACATAAAGCGGGAAAGAGTTTTATACCGATTTTGAGAGGAGAGTGAGAAAAGCGTATGTCTTTGGGAAGCTTAATTACAATCAGTTATACTGCCGATTGAACCTGAAAGATTTTATAATCTTCAAATAATTCCTTAACTAATGACTAAAAACTGCGCTCCGTTTTTGCTAACAAAAAATAAACTATCAATCGCTTTAATACCGGCAATTTTATCAAAGCAAAATAATTCTAGCTTTATACCTAGAAACTTGAACTCTCCGATTTTCAGTAAGAATACAAGTCAAGTATTATGTTGAAGAAGCAGATGTAGAATGCGAATGTGAGATGGAAACTCGATGGGTCATGAACAAATGTTTTGAAAAAAACGGGTACTATTCGGAAGAACAATGACGAAGCTTGAGATTAAATACTCTATCAGCTTGAGGACCGTTAATTGCACAGAGAATAGAATAGACTGTGTGTAGAATCTCCGGAAATTATCCAATCAAGGTACTTATGAGTAATGAGATCGTTGGAAAACAACGTTATGCTTTCTGTTTTCTCTCTTATAAAAAGGATCTGATGCTTGTCATGGCATTTACTTTCACTCTGCGTTGCTTCACTTCGATGTGAAAGAGCTTTTCTGTCAAAGCAAAAGTCTGAAGGAAATCGAAGCAAAACTTGTATGTGAAACAGCCATAAGAGTTCTCTTAAATTTTACTCTAGAAAATACTGTGAAGTAATATGATTTTGAACCATAAAATATTGCTCAACTCTGAAGTAAATCTTTTGCAATGCTATTTTTGTTGATTTTGCTTCGCAGTCGGCATAAATAAGTTGCAAAGCGCATCAGTGCAGTTGTTGCCAAAATGTGGCACGTACCAAAGAAATGTGCAACAATGAAGCAAAAGATGTTGGTTTTACTCATCGTATGTGATGCAGTCATATGCTTACATACATACATACAGATGTAAGCACTTGAATGCAAAGGTGTGACGGGATCAAGCAGCCGTTAGAAAAGGAGATCAAACCAAAGGCGACAGATATGAAAAATAGACAAAGAGCGCCTATGCTGTGGCAAAAGGCACGCGCCAAAACTAGTAGTTGCAACAACAATAACAATCATTAAGTGAATGACAATGCGTGGAGAAACAACTGCTGCGCTGAAGCAACCATGTAGACACGGAGAGCGCCGAAGGAGTCAGCGAGCTGAACTGCAGCGAGCAAAGGCAGGGCGCATATTGAAAAATTATCATTAACACAAACACATTGGAGCAGCAAGCAGGCAGGATCAGCAAGGACTTGAACGTAGTTTGCGAACAGCTGTCAGCTGTCTGAAGTTGATTCCCCCTAGTCAGTTGGGTTTAATAATCTTGTCCTTGTGTGTTTAATTGCAGCGCCAACAAAGGACTTTGGAGTATTGAAACTTGCATATAAATATATTTTTGTTGTGTGCGCATATGCAACAGGAAATCTTTTATTAAGGAGGAAGTGTTTGCGAGACTACTTTACTGTGCATGCAAATACCCTGCAGGAAAAACTTCACTGATCGGATACATATCTGTTAGTTTAGGGGCCAGTGCAATTTCAACAAATTATAAATAGTTTATGAAAGGTTGAAAGTATTAATAGAATATTACTCGAAACTAAAGGAAAAAATAATAACATCCATAGTTTGTTCCACTTATATTTTTCTTAAATAAATAATTCAAAAATGCCGAGAAAATCAAGTCAAAGTTAACCCACCGCCTATGGTACGAGGTCCGAAAACGAGTATTTTCATTTGTCCATTAGCGAATACATATTAGATAATTACCTCAAAGCAACTCTGTAAAAGCTATCAATGAGAATTTCTTAGAATACGCAGTCTTAAATATCGGAAAGTGTAAGAAATGAAAGCTGAACAATCTCGTTTGCTTGAATTTTCCTGCAGGGTGTTATCACTTTTATGGGAAACCCAATTTAAAAATATATGATTTGAGTATTCTTATACAGACCGGATGTGGTAGAAGTTTGAAAGGTTTCTTTGCTAATTCCGAAAGAACTTCGTATACTAGTATTAAAGTTCATTTTCATCTGGATTCTTGAGATCAAAATACCGAATTCTGCACTATGTTTAATTATTGCCATATCTTTTGAACGTCGGAGCGCTGACACACAGTCGTGAAAAGCTTCAACTAATCTGACAATCATATCAATTTGCTAGAATTGAAATTTTATTACGGCAACCGCGCTTGGCTTAGTGCGACTCAAGATATTTTGAAACAGCTGTTTCTCTAGTGAGTCAGTTAAATTTGGGATCCATGTATAGTTTAATATCTATATTACTTAATATAGATTACTCTTGTTATTTAGTAAAATACTATTACAGGAGCCAATAACTACGTATTGAATACAAGGTCCTCCGGTGAGAAACACTCAACAACTTCTATTGATTCCTTCCAAACTGTTTTAGACAGATAGGCCGTGAAGCCCCTCAACGATCGTTGCGCAACTTGCTTTCATAGTTGTTGACAATGAATAAGTATCTATTCAAGATCTAAGTTTCAATGGATCTTATTGTTTGTGTGCGTTTGAACTTGTCCTGGACCTTTTGTACTTTCCCTTTGAACTTATCCTGGGCGTTTTAGATTTCAAGACAATCTCAATAATCCTCCTTTTTATCTCCGTTGTTCTGATTTTGAGGTACTTAAAGTGAAGTTATCTGTTCATATTATATTTTGTTGAGCCTATAAAGCAAAGCGACAATGCTCTTGAGCTCGCTCATTGTGTGCTCAAAGTTAACATAGTTAAGGAGTGTTTAACCTCTCTATACGTAACGTCATTTTAGTATCAATTTCGTTTGGGTGCCTGATCAAAGCGAGTGAAATCGCTAGAAACTGCTAAGTCGATGAGAGCTCATGTCTCGTTTAGCGCTGTACCTCTGGACTTCGCGTGAGCTTAGTTGGACGCATTTGGCAAAATAGCCGGAATTGATTTCAGTTGATATTTTTGGAAAGCTCAAGGACCTTTGCAGATTTTGGGATACCCTTTTAAACTAACCTACATACATTAGGACAAATATTGGAAAAAGCTTAAGGAGATTCAGTTTTATCAAAAACACAAACATACGGGTAGTACAAGGCCTTCAAAGACGGTTGAGCGACTTTGGCGCGATTTTTTTGGTCTCGGCTCTCTTTTGGCACGATATTCGCTCGATTGATCGGTTGTTTCGGGGTCGTGACATTTCATGACACCCAGTCATGCAGTCGGAAAGCATCGTTTCACACACTTCAACGCGACGCCTTTTTTCCAAAAATTTCAATGTTTTCGGGACCAGTCGAGATTTGACGCGCTTGAGGCCCAAAGCATTCTTCAAAATGGTATTGGCTGAGCCTTTCGATATGCCAACTTCATCAGCAAGTTCTCTAATTGTTAATCGACGGTTTTTCAACACCAAATCTTTGATTTGTTGAACATGA
Organism: Bactrocera correcta; assembly: GCA_027475135.1. Classification (NCBI taxonomy): domain Eukaryota; kingdom Metazoa; phylum Arthropoda; class Insecta; order Diptera; family Tephritidae; genus Bactrocera; species Bactrocera correcta. The sequence continues at coordinate 73,620,476 of CM050327.1, forward strand.
GCTTCGTCGATTGAGGTTGATGGTCGCCCTGGACGCTCTTCGTCTTCGACGCGTTCACGGCCGGCTTAGAACTCACTATACCACTTGTAAACCAAAGGCTTTCTGGACCATCCTCAACCTATCCGCAGCAGAAAATTGATTCCGTAAACAAAATTTAATGCAAATTCTTTGCACAACAAATTTCGACATCGCAAAAAACGAAAAACTCACTTTTAGCAGCTCACAAAACGACACGTATCTTAAACACTAATGAATATTTTGACATGAAATTTGACATAAATGTGACTGACAGTACTACCAACCTAAAAAAAAAAATAATTCTCCAAATCCTTTGACGCGCGCAGTTTAAATTTAAAACCTTATTTTTTGGACACAATATATCTGATTTTTTCAAAAAGAGTACCGTAAACAGATCTCTTTGGACATGCTAATTCCAAAGCCACATTCATGGGGAGCATTATAACTGCCGATGAGATATGAGTTTATGAGTTTGACATGCAAACAAGTCAATAATCATCGGAATGGAACCCGATTTCTGTGGATCGAAGAGATAAAACATTCGCTGAAGGAGCTGAAGGCTGTCCGTTAAAGTGCTTATGAAAAGTGTTTCGAGAACTGAAAAAATCGTTGGCATACGTGTATTACATTTGGTGGCGATTATTTTGAAGGCGACAAAATAAATATTAATGAATAACTAAATATTTTCCGTTCTTACAATTTCTGAGCACTTTTTTATCATTCAAACTATAAAGAAGTGCTTAGCTGAATAGTATCTTCCCTCCAAATTTAAATACATACATATATAAATTATAACTGATATATGTATATATATATATATATAAGTAAATAATAAATCATTTTTAATTATTTTTTAAATTCTTAATTATTTTTCCACTGTGCTTTGTACAATTTTTTTTTTTTAACTTTACTAGATCTGAAATAATTTTACTGTTCCAACAATTTGTCATAACCAAAACGTTTGTTTATTTAACAAATTGGTTATAATTAAAAAATAATTGTTTGCAGCTATTAGTGACTCCGAAAATGTATGCTCTCGTCATTTAAGCAGTGTCACTGTCTATCATGAGTGTTTATACATACGTTTCGATAGCAGTATCTACATACATATGTACATATATGTTTGTATAGCAGGTGCTCGAGCGTTGAAGTTTTTAGCATTTTTTATGATTATCATGCAATTAATTATCACATTAAATTAACTATATTGTCGAAAAATGAATCGTTTAGTTTTTTGCTCTGATTTATTTCGGAACATAAATAACTAAAACGTATCTACACACACCTATATTTTGTAGTTTTGAATAAATTATACAATTATGTGTATTGGAATGTTTATACAATATTTCCATACTCACTTTTTGAGGTAGTCCAACTTTTGTTGTTGCACTTTAAGATAACCATCTAAACTAGTTATTAATACCGATTCAGTCTCAAGCAGTTCTTCCATCTCTGCCAACGCCGTGTACACTTCGGAATTGGTGCAACGAATTGTCAGTGTACAGAGCACGAAGCATATTGACAAAAGTTTCGTTAAGTGTGTTAGCACCACGCCTCCTTGGTTGGGATACATCATTTCGGTGGTGAATAAAAATACGTACTCCTAAAGGTGTTTCTGAAATAAAAAAGTGTGAATTTTAATAAACAATTTTTTGTGAGTGTTTGCATTAATGATGTTACTGCAAATCGTGCTTTAAGATTTAAAAGCTTATTGCTTCAGCGACACGATTTGTCGCGTTGAAACCAGGTAGTTGAGTACAATGTTGGTTGTAAAAGAATTGTTTGTGCACTCAGACATTTTTTAGCGTTAATTATAATTCAAAATCTTATAATGATTGCCATTACATTGCATTTCAATCAATTTATCAAAAATAGAATGGAAAAATTATACAGACGAGACATTCAACTTGAAAATCTTACTTTTTATTTTAATATATTTGTCATTTAAGGCTGAGAATATTCTTTGTACAGGTTTTGGCGCTAATTCATGTTTTGGTGAAAGCAAAAAATATATATTTTTTTAAATATATACAAGTATTTATATGCAAGAAAGATATTATTATATATATCTAACATGTATTTATACGCATAAAGAGATCATAAATTTATATGAATAATGTATTTCACACCCATCTATAAACGCCTTTTGTTCTAAGCATAATTTAAATAGCTTAAAAACCGCTAAAAACAGCTTAAAATGTTGTTATATAAGGAATATCCACTAACTGAAAACGCGTTTAATCGACATCAATGTAGTTGAAGCTAAATGGAAATGCTATAAAATGGCAATAAACTAGACTTTGACATTGACAAGAAATAAACCAGCACATTTCTCCCAGTTTAGTTGATAATCTGGAACTAAAAGCAATAAAAATATCGAAAACAACAGCAAATAAAGTTTTTCTATTGAACATAAATAAATTAATTGAAATATCATGTCTTTTGTACGGTTAAACCAACATCAAGCTCAAGAGTTCTTATTTTGAAAGCAGAGTTTTAAAATCAATTTATTGGAGACGTCAAGAGCGTAGGAATAAATAAGAGAAAAATATAAGAAGAAGATAAAACTTAATGGCACTAAGGTTCAAATCTAAGTGTGGGAAAATCAGACATATTCGGTTCGGATAAGACTTATTAAACCGGTGAAGGAAAACTATTACCGCCTTAATAACAGCATATTTGACCTTTGACCTTTCCTCTATAATTATTATTGCTTTAGTAGCGAGCTCGAAAATAATGGAAAATTTTTTTAATATTTTTAATTTCTCATTCATGAGTCTATCTCTCTCAAATGTAAGTCTTAAAACCCTTAAGGAGTTACACGGGCTTCACAACTTCAAAATATATATGTGACCTGGTCTACGAAAAGGGGACTTAGGTGTCAAAAAAACAATTTTTTTTTATTTTTTTTTTCAATTTTTTTTTTTATTTATTTTTTTTTTTTTTTTGTTTTTGACACCTAAGCCCCCTTTTCGTAGACCAGGTCACATATATTAAATGACTTATTTAATTCTACTGCATATCTAGAATATTGTCTTAAATGCTTAAATAGATTCGACTAGATTTTGTAGATACAGCCTAGAAAAGTTAAGCGCTCGAGCTGAGCTATATAAGTAATCACTTAAAATTTCGAATATGTGTTTTTAAAGATTTTTCGCAAATTACTCAACCGATTTAACACAGGTCCTCGAGATGTAATTTTCAGCGGAGAGTTTTTTGTACCATTACAACTATTGAATAAAATAATGTCGACAATTTTTCACCAAAAATAATAATTATTGAAAATATGTCTTTTTTCTCGAAGAAACTCATGGAACCCTTTTAAATACCATCAACATTTAAGCTAGAATAGCCAAATCTAGAAACTATAAAGACAAACATTAGTAAGTAAATTATGAAAGATTGATTCGTGGTTACAAAGAAGTGATTCTTTATATTACCTGCCTTTAGCTGGCGTTTTGAGGCTATATATATGTTAGGCGAATGTTCTTCATAGGCAACAGTTCGAGGCAAGAAATATTCAAATTGTTGTTCTAATTCTAATCCCAGTTAAGTACATCTATTGGACATTGAAACTAATGATTTACGCTTCGAGTGGAATGGTCTACAATATCACATACCCAAATGCTAAAATTAACTTCACCATCTTAAAAAGCGTTTAACAATAAGCATTTCGATGTTGAGCATTGTAAAAAAATAATGATTGCAGAGGAAAATAGTAAGAAGAAACCAAATTAATTTGAATTAAACGAAAAAATTTACAAGTAAAACTATCCACATTTAATGCTTTGAAATACATCCATATGTGTACATATAGATGTCGAATGATGGATTTTTTGACTCTAAGTAGTATTTAAAAGGCACTTCTATCTTCAAGATATACATCTTCTTTAACGAATTTCAATTAATCACATCAGTAATGCAACTGGCGACGCACAGCGCACTCATCAGCGGCAATTGCTGCCAGCTGATTACTATTATTAATGAAACTCACCTCATTTAACATAAATATTATAAAGTTGTTTTGTTGCTCTATTAAATGACTATAAAAATACAGTGCACTCAATTAGGTATAAAATATATATCAAAGCATTCTTGGGGAAACTGCTTTGCAAATAGATGTGACTCACGAGATAAAAACTTATTTGTATTTTTAGAATATAAATGCGCATAAAATGTTCTTAAAACATTAAAATATAATGTACCGTTTTGTGAGCATAAATAAAAATAGCTAACTGCTAATAAATTTGTCAAATTTAGTTCTTAGATCAACATATCAGAAAGGTAAAAATTATTGGAACGAGGTTTCACAACAAAAAAAAAAAAAAAAAAAAAATAGAGAGAAATATTTCTGAAAAAAATATTTACTTGCAAATTTAATGAAAAATATTTATTTTTTAAGTTTTGATAGAAAAATTATTTGTATTATAATTTAGCCGGTAAAAAATCATATACAAACATTTATATGCGACATATATTTATTTTTCTTCATGCCTTCCGTCACGTAACTCCATCATAATCATTATCATTGACTTAAATCAACGACTTTCTAATACCCATGAGCATAATTAAAATTTCTGGGTTTACTGTTCATCATTTCTAATCAAAAAGACATATCTTAACTTATTTACTTTTCTTTCTAAGAACCAATTTAAATGTCTTGTTTGATGGCAATGGCTTTGACGAGTTTCATGTTTTGTAATAGCTTTCAACTTTCTCAAAGATATGCGTTTGATTGAAATCTTTAAAAAGAACTTAACAACAGAATAAACTCTTCATTCTTAATTCTAATTAACGGCAATAACCCTTATATCTGTTCATATGTGATTGATTTTATGGTTATACTTACTTTTATAGCTGACAAATCACTTACTTACTTTTATAGCTGATAAATCAGCTGCTGTCAACGACTTTATATTTAAATAACGCCGCAAACCTTTTTAGAATGTTTATTTTAGAGAATTTTTAAAGTTAGGTAATAAAGTAGCTCGTGGAGAACTAAATAACGGCTTTCGATTAAATCGTTAATGCAATAGTTTATTACTTTGGTATTTTATTTACATTACTTGATTGGTTAATTATCATAGCTATGGAAAGTTTTGGGCCTAATCAAGCGATCGCACCACAGGGGAAAAATATCTATCCTTGCTTTAGAGTCCTAAAGTAATGGGTTTGTCTAAAAAGTCTTGCGGTATTTTTATTGAATCAATTCGTGTGGCACCCATACATCGAGCTTCTTAGTGACTCTAAGCTTCTTCAAATGGTTTATAACTTTTTAATGACTACTATGCCGGTCTCTTTCGACCAATTCAGCGATTTTATCGCAATTTTCGACGACAGGCCTTAACTACAATAAATTGCACATGTCACAGTTTCGGGACATTTCATTCGATCGTTCTAAAGTATTTGGTAAGTATTTGGTCTCAAAGTGATTTTACCTCGACTATTTGTTTTAGGAAGAAAAAATTGCGTTAAAGAAAAGTGTATTGATAAAAAATTTACGTATGTGTAATTCTAAATACTAATCACCCGCACTCATCTTTTTGCCAGATTTTAGCAACAACTATTACTTCCTCTTTCGTATACTCAAAACAAATGCGTTATAATAAATATATATAAATATTACTCTAGATAGAGAAAATATCGAAGAATAAAGCCATATTTTCATTGAAAAAAAAAAAAAAAAAACTATTTTTATTGTCAATCCAACATATTTTCAGCCTTTGATTATAACAGTCTGGGGTTCTTATATAAATTTTAAAGGATAAAGTTTCCTAAATAGTAAAAGGTATTTGAAATTAAAGAAAAAAAAAACATGTTTTGTGAAGATTGTATAATTTTTGAGACAGGCGATGCTTTTCTAGTGTCTTCGCCACTTTGAAAATCGTTTTAACATAAAATGCTCTAATATTTCCTATTAAAATATTCATGAATTAATATAATTGAATTTCTAAGTATTTATATAGAACTTTGACAAATAAAAATAGCACATTTTGATAAAATATTGCATTGAACGCTTCAAACATAATGTACACCAAAGAACTTTCTTGTCCAAAAAATTACTTTTGAAAGCATAATGAAATAATATTATTAAAATATAGCAAAAGGGTACTTCAATATTTTTTAAGGTGGTATAACCTCTATGTATATAGCCTATTACTATTTCAATATTGCAGTCTATTTCATTTATACCAGCAACTTGTTTCGTTCATCGCTTATTTTTCCCACCTTTGAACTGTGCTTCTTGACATAAAAAGTAGAAAAATTGTGAAACCACCGGTTCTATATTGTCCTCACTCTCTTATATCCTTTCTGATCCCCTGTACAATATAAAAAGTTTTATTCCTGCAACTTCCATAACATCGTCAAGAAACCCTCGAACGTTAATTGTGATTCTTCTCCTATACAAAATATATATATGATGTTCAATAGTAGTCTTCTACTCTTCTACTTTCTGAAAGCCTCTAAAATAATCGTTGAATGCTGATCACAGTCAGATGGCATGTTTGCCACTTAGATAGTGAGCTGTTAGCTTTATTACTACATTTCTTATGTCATTGTTTTTGAATTTTATTAGTCAGTATATGCGGCCATATTCCATTCACTAACTCCACCTAGACTTAGCTATATTCACAACATATTTGCCGATTAAATATCCGCAAGTAGCCGGAGGCATATAAATTCTCTCTTTTCCGGAGTCTGATTGTAAGGTGGTGCCTACTCTGGCTAGTTCTGCTTCACAGTTACTAGTAATGTCGCTATATCGCAATCCCTTGCGGATTTCCATTAAAAGATCAAAGCATGCCTTCTTTATCTTTGATGAGACCCAGAGACTTTAGTGATTGCAAATCCGTTTGGCTTTCTGTGTAAGTATACATATTCCTTGTTGTTGTGCACTCTTCGACAAAACAAGAAGGTTTTTTTAATTGTTGTGTATGGTAGACGGAAGGCGATTTTGACGTCTTAGTTTGCTGAAGGGGGTATTCTACTCTAGAATTTTGAAAAATTCCATTTTTTTCATTTAAAGTTTAGACTTTCAAAAATATGACCTTGGAAGGATCTTTCAAAATTCGACTTATTTTCGGAGATACAGCCGATCTTGTGAGGTGGCGTCCGTGTTCACTAGAATTTACTTGAAATTTTGTGTGAACCTTCTTTATATAATCCGTTATCGTTCCTACCAGCATCGTGTAAAAATGTTTGTTTTTAATTTAAAAAAAATTCAGGAATTTCAAAGAGCGTAAGAAATGATTTTTATTTTCTGGCAGTCGCCATTTTTCAAAATTTTTTTTTTTCGTGTTCCCGGACTATATCAGCATCCTTACTGATTAAGAATTTTTTTTGATTTTTATACCCTGAACAGGGTATATTAACTTTGTCACGATGTTTGTAACACCCAGAAGGAAGCGTCGGAGACCCTATAAAGTATATATAACGGGTGATTTTTTTGAGGTTAGGATTTTCATGCAGTAGTATTTGACAGATCACGTGGGATGTCAGACATGGTGTCAAAGAGAAAGATGCTCAGTATGCTTTGACATTTCATCATGAATAGACTTACTAACGAGCAACGCTTGCAAATCATTGAATTTTATTACCAAAATCAGTGTTCGGTTCGAAATGTGTTTCGCGTCCGTGTCCGATGAGCGATGAGGCTCATTTCTGGTTGAATGGCTACGTAAATAAGCAAAATTGCCGCATTTGGGGTGAAGAGCAACCAGAAGCCGTTCAAGAACTGCCCATGCATCCCGAAAAATGCACTGTTTGGTGTGGTTTGTACGCTGGTGGAATCATTGGACCGTATTTTTTCAAAGATGCTGTTGGACGCAACGTTACGGTGAATGGCGATCGCTATCGTTCGATGCTAACAAACTTTTTGTTGCCAAAAATGGAAGAACTGAACTTGGTTGACATGTGGTTTCAACAAGATGGCGCTACATGCCACACAGCTCGCGATTCTATGGCCATTTTGAGGGAAAACTTCGGACAACAATTCATCTCAAGAAATGGACCCGTAAGTTGGCCACCAAGATCATGCGATTTAACGCCTTTAGACTATTTTTTGTGGGGCTACGTCAAGTCTAAAGTCTACAGAAATAAGCCAGCAACTATTCCAGCTTTGGAAGACAACATTTCCGAAGAAATTCGGGCTATTCCGGCCGAAATGCTCGAAAAAGTTGCCCAAAATTGGACTTTCCGAATGGACCACCTAAGACGCAGCCGCGGTCAACATTTAAATGAAATTATCTTCAAAAAGTAAATGTCATGAACCAATCTAACGTTTCAAATAAAGAACCGATGAGATTTTGCAAATTTTATGCGTTTTTTTTTTTAAAAAAGTTATCAAGCTCTTAAAAAATCACCCGTTATAAATGATCAGTATGTTGAGCTGAGTCGATTTAGCCATGTCCGTCTGTCTGTCCGTCTGTCTGTATATATACGAACTAGTCCCTCAGTTTTTAAGATATCCTTTTGAAATTTTGCAAACGTTATTTTCTCTTCAAGAAGCTGCTCATTTGTCGGAACGGCCGATATCGGACCACTTTAACATATAGCTGCCATATAAACTGAACGATCGGAATCAAGTTCTCATATGGAAAACTTTCGCATTTGACAATGTATCATCACCAAATTTGGTATAGATTATTTTCTAGGGCAAAAATGTAATATCAGAGAAAATTGTTCAGATCGGTTAACTATAACATATAGCTGCCATACAAACTGAACGATCGGAATCAAGTTCTTGTATGGACAACTTTCACATTTGACAAGATATATTCACGAAATTTGGTATATATTATTTTCTAAGGCAACAATGTAATCTCTGAAGAATTTGTTGAGATCGGTTAACTATAGCATATAGCTGCCATACAAACTGAACAATCGGAATCAAGATATTGTTGGACAACTTTCACATTTGACAAGATATATTCACGAAATTTGGTATATATTATTTTCTAAGGCAAATATGTAATCTCTGAAGAATTTGTTCAGATCGGTTAACTATAGCATATAGCTGCCATACAAACTGAACGATCGGAATCAAGTTCTTGTATGGACAACTTTCACATTTGACAAGATATATTCACGAAATTTGGTATATATTATTTTCTAAGGAAACAATGTAATCTCCAAAGAAATTGTTCAGATCGGTTAACTATAGCATATAGCTGCCATACAAACTGAACAATCGGAATCAAGATATTGTTGGACAACTTTCACATTTGACAAGATATATTCACGAAATTTGGTATATATTATTTTCTAAGGCAAATATGTAATCTCTGAAGAATTTGTTCAGATCGGTTAACTATAGCATATAGCTGCCATACAAACTGAACGATCGGAATCAAGTTCTTGTATGGACAACTTTCACATTTGACAAGATATATTCACGAAATTTGGTATATATTATTTTCTAAGGAAACAATGTAATCTCCAAAGAAATTGTTCAGATCGGTTAACTATAACATATAGCTTCCATACAAACTGGACACATAGTTACTAATAGAAATGCACCTGTGAAGGGTATTTAGCTTCGGTGCAACCGAAGTTAACGTTTTTTCTTGTTTTTTTTCAGACCACCAGGAGAGTCAGGATTTATGCCACCAGGATGCGCCATTTTTTTACACCTGTCGCTCCCCCCTCTAACTATTATAATTTTTACTATTTTTATACCCTGAACAGGGTATATTAACTTTGTCACGATGTTTGTAACACCCAGAAGGAAGCGTCGGAGACCCTATAAAGTATATATATAAATGATCAGTATGTTGAGCTGAGTCGATTTAGCCATGTCCGTCTGTCTGTCCGTCTGTCCGTCTGTCCGTCTGTCTGTATATATACGAACTAGTCCCTCAGTTTTTAAGATATCCTTTTGAAATTTTGCAAACGTCATTTTCTCTTCAAGAAGCTGCTCATTTGTCGGAACGGCCGATATCGGACCACTATAACATATAGCTGCCATATAAACTGAACGATCGGAATCAAGTTCTCATATGGAAAACTTTCGCATTTGACAATGTATCATCACCAAATTTGGTATAGATTATTTTCTAGGGCAAAAATGTAATATCCGAGAAAATTGTTCAGATCGGTTAACTATAACATATAGCTGCCATACAAACTGAACGATCGGAATCAAGTTCTTGTATGGACAACTTTCACATTTGACAAGATATATTCACGAAATTTGGTATATATTATTTTCTAAGGCAAATATGTAATTTCTGAAGAATTTGTTCAGATCGGTTAACTATAGCATATAGCTGCCATACAAACTGAACGATCGGAATCAAGTTCTTGTATGGACAACTTTCACATTTGACAAGATATATTCACGAAATTTGGTATATATTATTTTCTAAGGCAACAATGTAATCTCTGAAGAATTTGTTCAGATCGGTTAACTATAGCATATAGCTGCCATACAAACTGAACGATCGGAATCAAGTTCTTGTATGGACAACTTTCACATTTGACAAGATATATTCACGAAATTTGGTATATATTATTTTCTAAGGCAACAATGTAATCTCCAAAGAAATTGTTCAGATCGGTTAACTATAACATATAGCTTCCATACAAACTGGACACATAGTTACTAATAGAAATGCACCTGTGAAGGGTATTTAGCTTCGGTGCAACCGAAGTTAACGTTTTTTTCTTGTTTTTGTAAATTTTTTTGTATTCTTAAGATATCAAAAAAAAAACACCATAAAAAATGGATGGTACACGTTTAAGCTTAAATTGCACCTAATTACTCAGCGATTGTTTTTAATTGTATAAATTTTAAAATATATAATATAAATTCTTTATAAATTTTTTAAAGGCTTTTTCAATTTTCTCACGCTTCTAAGATCAAGTAGATACTGTTAAAATAAAATGAAATTAAGTAAAAATTGTAGGCGGTTTAATTGGATATATTTTTTGCTGTCTTCATCTCCATGTTTTATTTGTGTGTTTCAGTTTTGAGCTGTGCTCGAATGATGTTCAAAGCTTTCACATTGCCTGCCGCAGGGCGACCAATAATAAAAAGATGTTTATTTTACTTTTGTATACCCTGAACAGGGTGTATTAAGTTTGCCATGAAGGTTGTAATATCCCAACGGGAAAGGAAACGTCAGAGACCCCATAAGATACATATGCATGTAACGGGTGATTTTTTAAGAGCTTGATAACTTTTTAAAAAAAAAAAAACGCATAAAATTTGCAAAATCTCATCGGTTCTTTATTTGAAACGTTAGATTGGTTCATGACATTTACTTTTTGAAGATAATTTCATTTAAATGTTGACCGCGGCTGCGTCTTAGGTGGTCCATTCGGAAAGTCCAATTTTGGGCAACTTTTTCGAGCATTTCGGCCGGAATAGCCCGAATTTCTTCGGAAATGTTGTCTTCCAAAGCTGGAATAGTTGCTGGCTTATTTCTGTAGACTTTAGACTTGACGTAGCCCCACAAAAAATAGTCTAAAGGCGTTAAATCGCATGATCTTGGTGGCCAACTTACGGGTCCATTTCTTGAGATGAATTGTTGTCCGAAGTTTTCCCTCAAAATGGCCATAGAATCGCGAGCTGTGTGGCATGTAGCGCCATCTTGTTGAAACCACATGTCAACCAAGTTCAGTTCTTCCATTTTTGGCAACAAAAAGTTTGTTAGCATCGAACGATAGCGATCGCCATTCACCGTAACGTTGCGTCCAACAGCATCTTTGAAAAAATACGGTCCAATGATTCCACCAGCGTACAAACCACACCAAACAGTGCATTTTTCGGGATGCATGGGCAGTTCTTGAACGGCTTCTGGTTGCTCTTCACCCCAAATGCGGCAATTTTGCTTATTTACGTAGCCATTCAACCAGAAATGAGCCTCATCGCTCATCGGACACGGACGCGAAACACATTTCGAACCGAACACTGATTTTGGTAATAAAATTCAATGATTTGCAAGCGTTGCTCGTTAGTAAGTCTATTCATGATGAAATGTCAAAGCATACTGAGCATCTTTCTCTTTGACACCATGTCTGACATCCCACGTGATCTGTCAAATACTACTGCATGAAAATCCTAACCTCAAAAAAATCACCCGTTACATATAGTTATATTTATAATTGATCAGTAGCTCAGCACATTGATCGATTGATCGATTTAGCAATGCCTGCGTGTCCTTAGACCCGTCTATATATAAATACATACGAACTACTACTGAAACTGAAATTTGGCAGATATTATTTTCTTCCCATGCAGCTTATTTGTCGGAATGGGTGATATCGGATCAGTATACTATATAGCTGCCATACGAACTGATCGACCAAAATTAACATTAAAATCTTTTTATACCCTTTTATGATATAAGAAGAGAGGATGGAGTTCTATCTGCCCTGCTATAGAACCTAGTAGTAGAAGGGCTATTTGAATTGCTTACAAACAATGGGTTTCGGTGCCAGGGCACAATGCATACCAATGGAATGTTTTCCGAGCATCTTTCAAGCAAAAGCCTTGGCCATAAGTCAGTGTGCAGAAATCACTCTCCAACGCAATTAGGGTATAGGTATACTCAGCGATAGTTAAGCGGTACTAAAAGCGATCTCAGCTTATGAAGTCAAATTGCTTTTAGTGGAGGAGTGTAAAGGAAGGTGGGGTTTCACACCATAAAGGAGTTGCACTGGCAGTCGGCAACATGAATGCGCCGCGTCAAATCACTATTGGGAGGTTACAATCCTAACAAGATTTAGAGTTATGACCTCCCCTGAGATAAATTCCGTCTCGTTGTCGTGCTGTATGCACCTCACCTTCATCGCTCCTCACCTTCATCGCGCTCAGAAAGTTCCTGCAATTATTCAGAGTGCTGGACCTTTGTGATCATATGTGACATATAGACCATAGGTCGCAGTGCAAAATCTCAATTATTTTCTATCTATCTATGGTATAAGAAATGCACCTGTGAGTAGAAGCGATGAAATCTAATATTCATCAAAAGTATAAACAATATCATTAAATAACAGTTATTTTTAAGCTGGATAACGAGAATGTGATATTCCTCGGCAAGGATACTGATTTCAGTAACAGAACTTCATATACATACGTGCCCAAATTCGCTTACTATCAAAACTGCTTCAAAATAAGGATCGAAACACGGTATTAAAATGTTTTAAGATAATCGAAAGAACACTCGATTGAAAAACTATTAAAAAGTAGTTAAAATAAATTGTAATAAATGTACGTAACTCAATTAAAAAACTCATAATTTTATGGATATCGATAACTTGTTAATTTTTCTCAATTTTCAATGAAGATGGCACACCCTGTAAAAATACATAACCATTGATTTATAATATCTTCGGTAAATTTTTGTTTTATTGATTTTACTTGCTTGGCGCATAACCGTGCAAAACGTGACTTTGGAAATGTCAAGCTTTTGCTTACATATATACATACATACATATACTATACATTGTACACAATTTTCCAGCTAAAGCGCACCTAAAAATATTTTAACAAGATAAAACGTTAACTGCGGCTGCACGGATCGCAGGTAATAGCCTTCACAGGTCCATTTCATATAGCATAAAAAGTTATAAAAAGATCTTTATCATGGTTTTTATCGGTCAGTTTATATGGCGGTTGTGTGGTATAGTGGTTCGATTTGAACATTGTGTTCGGAGATGGAAGCGTTGCTATATACAATAATCTATGCCAAACTTCGTCAAGATAATCTGTCGAATAAGAAAAGTTTTCCATACAAGGATTCGATTTTGATATGTCAGTTTTAGCAACTATATGCTAAAGTGGTCCAATATCGACGATTCTGACAAATTGGCAGCTCCTTAGGAAGAAAGGGGCTTCCGAAAATTCGCAAAACGATATTTCAAAAATTGTGGTTTGATGTTTTACAAAAAGTAGCGTGGCATATTGACAAAAGAAGATGAGCCAATTTATCAACGATATGTTTTTGTATTATGACATTGTTTGACATTTTATAGTGGAAACACCTATGCCTGAACAACGTTTCCAAATCGTTCAGCTTTATTACGAAAATTCAGAAAACTCACTTCCTGTAAAGAAGATGTTTAACGAGCTTCGCCCAACTTATGGTCAACTTAATCGGCCTACTGCGCTTACCATTATACGTCATCACCCAACTTGAGACCCAGCATTCATTATTTTATAATATTCGATCTAATAGACCACGTCCAGCACGCGAAGTTAAGAAAGTATAGCAACCGTGCCTGAGAGTGTACATGAAGACCGCGGAGAGCCGATTCGCCACCGTTCGCAGCCACTCGGGCTGACGTATGAAACGTCTTGACGCATCTTCTTATCTTATCTTATCGACATCTTAAATTGAAAGCGTACAAAGTATAGCTTGTGCAAGAACTGAAGCCGTTCGACTCTCTCAAGCTCTTGAAAAGTTCCAAGAAGATCCGACGTTTTCGAGTCAAATTTTGTTCTGTGACGAGACCTATTTCTGGCACTAAGGGTATGTAAACGAGTAACATTGCCGCATTTGGAACGAAGAACAACCAAATGAGATTAAAGAGTTGTCATTTAATCCAGACAAAACAACGGCTTGGTGTGGTTTGTGGGTCGGTGAAATAATCATCTCATATTTCTTCAAAACAGAGGCCGGTGTGAACGTAACCGTCAATAGCAACCGTTTTCGCGCCATGATAACCGACATTTTGATGCCTGAAATTGAAGCTCGATCTCGGCGACATTTGTTTTCAACAAGACGGAGCCACTTCCCACACATCGCATAAATCAATACATTTATTGAGAGAACATTTCGAGCAGACAATTTAACATTTTAGGCCGGTCGATGGGCCACCAAGGTCGTGTGATATAACACCGTTAGACTCTTTTCTGTGGAAATATGTAAAGTCTAAAGTTTATGCTTCGATTTAGGTCTTGGAGCAAAACATCACGCGTGTCAATCGCCACTTAAAAGTCAAAATGCTCGAACGAGTCATCGAACATTGAACTCAACCAAAGGACCATCTGAGACATAGCCGAGGCCAACATTTGAAAGATATAACTTCAAAAAATAAATACCAAAGAATGTTCTTTCCAATTATAATAAACATTCCCCATTAAATTTGAGGTATCTGTACTTTTTCTTTAAAAAAATAGGGAACCTCGAAATAGATCACCCTTTACTTTAACTTATTGTAGAAGGTTTACATAACATGGACTATCGGCATGTCGCAACGATTTACTTTAGCGGTAGTTTGTTGCCGCATGCTTTGTTTGGATGTTGATAATGTATTGTCGATTAGTATTTACAAGAGAATGTAGCCACTGTAACCCAAGAATAGCTGCAAAGACACATATTATATGTACATACTTGTACATAACTGTTTTGCCACTGACAATCGATGGGAGAGTACACTCTTATGTGGAAGAAACGTGCAACATGCAGCTACCAAAGGGTAAGCCGCAGTCGCTTAAGAAGTGAATGCCTGCAGTTGCACACAATAGTATTGATAAATAATTTATTGCAATGAAGAAAATGGCAAATGTGATTAAAATGCCATTCAACCAAGGTGCCGCTATGAAAATCGCAAAGAAGCATAATTGTGTTGCCACCGCAAGTGGCAGAGCAGAAAAACAAACCTAAGCAATTTAATGTGTTGAAAGCTTACATTGTATAATGAATGATGTGTAGTCTATGTAGGTTTGAATTACGAAATACTTGACGCTTTCAAGCATATAAAGACGATCTTACGTATTGACAGGCAACAGTGTTTGTATATGAGCACTTAAACGATTTTTAATGCCAAATTGGGCTGCCGAATGAATTGGAGTATAATGAGGCATGCGCATGCGCAAAATCATTTAATTACTAGATTTAGTTGCCACCTTTGTTCGTTGTGTTTCAAAGGGGGAAAATGCTTCAACCCATTTCCTCATATAACTAATTAGTGCAACCTAATTAATTTCATTCATAATGATCGAATCGCGCAATTACGTAATGCAACATTAGATTATGACTACGAAAATGCGATATGCAACATTAAGTTGCAGGTGTGAATTTGTGTGTTACTTGTGCATACCGCAATTATTTTATTGTTTAGTTATTGTATTGCAACTTCAAATGTATACATTTACTTATTAAGGCACTGAGTGGTACATACATACATACATATGTACTATACACTATGTACATATACTACTGTGCCCAAAAAATAAGGTGACATTTGAATTTAAACTACGCGCGTCGATGGATTTGGAGAATTATTTTTTTTAGGTTGGTAGTACTGTCAGTCACATTTATGTCAAATTTCATGTCAAAATACTCATTAATGTTTGAGATACGTGTTGTTTTGTGAGCTGCTAAAGTGAGCTTTTCGTTTTTTGCGATGTCGAAATTTTGTTTACGGAAACAATTTTCTGCTGCGGATACGTTGAGGATGGTGCAGAAAGTCTTTGGTGATGAGGCTATGTCTGAAAAAATGTTTACAAGTGGTATAGTGAGTTCCAAGCCGGCCCTGAACGTGTCGAAGACGAAGAGCGTCCAGGGCGTCCATGAACCTCAACCGACGAAGCTCAAGTTCAACAAATCAAAGATTTGGTGTTGAAAAACCGTCTATTAACAATTAGAGACCTTGCTGATAAAGTTGGCATATCGAAAGGCTCAGCCAATACCATTTTGAGGGATGTTTTGGGCCTCAAGCGCGTCAAATCTCGACTGGTACCGAAAACATTGAATTTTTTGGAAAAAAGGCGTCGCGTTGAAATGCATGAAATGATATTTCCGACTACCAGGGTATCATGAAATGCATTATAACTGGCGATGAGACTTGGATCTATGATTACGACCCCGAAACAACCGATCAATCAAACGAATATCGTGCCAAAAGAGAGCCAAGACCAAAAAAAAAAACGCGCCAAAGTCGCTCAAAAAATCAAGGTCATGTTGACTGTTTTCTTCGATTATCGTGGTGTTGTGCATTATGAATTCCTTCCAAACGGTCAAACAGTCAACAAGGAATATTATTTGAACGTTATGCATCTTTTGCGTAACGCTATCCGCCTAAAAAGGTCGGAATTGTGGAAAGAAAATTCTTGGTTTTTCACCACGATAATGCACCATCCCATACTGCCTTTTAATTCGCGATCACTTCGCCAAAAACTCAACCCATATCGTTCCGCAGCCACCGTATTCACCTGATCTGGCGCCGTGCGACTTCTGTCTGTTCAACAAGTTCAAAAGACCGCTCCGGGGACACCGTTTTTATACGATAGAGGAGATTCAAGCCGTAGCGAAAACGGAACTGAAGGCCATCCCGGAAAGTGACTATAACCAGTGTTTCGAAGATTGGAAAATCCGTTGGCATAAGTGCATTGCATCGAAAGGGCATTACTTTGAATGGGATTTGGAAAAATAAATAAAGAATTTTCAAAATAAATACAATGTCTCCTTATTTTTTGGGCACAGAGCTATATATTGACAGAAACCACTTTGATGAGCGCATGCAATGCAGAAGTTTACAATTACATCAAAAAATGCAGCGTTGTATTCAATATATTATTTAATATTTGTGTGTATGTTTCTAGTATGTATTTATAGGCATCATTTTAGAGGTTCCATCTGATCGAATTTGGCACGGACTGGTCAACATAAACTGCGCGCATAAATCCATTCGATACACATTTTTTAATAGATTGGAATAACTTTTTCTATGTTCTTGAAAAGTTTTAACTCCATGTGACAAATAATATATGTTTGGCAACTCTTTTTTTATGAAAGGAAACATTTATCGGGTGATTTTACCATGGAAAGAAATCAACGAGTTTGAAATCATCGAAAATGACTCTGAAGAGTTTTAGGTTCTGAGTTTACTTTTTTATGAGCAGAAGTATTTGAGTGAAAAAAAGTGTCCAGTGAAGATCGTTTCGTCATCGAAAGCTTGTCTCATGCCAGTCGTCATCCAACTCTGTTAATGACGAAAACATCGAAAAAGTTTTACAGACAGTGCTTTAAAATGTTCTAGTTGGCAGCAAAGACATAGCAGAGGATCTCAAGATCTTCTAATAAACGACTAAAAACACATTTTGGTGAATGTTTTGGATATGCAGGGTGTCAAAATCTGACTCAAATCAAAAGACCTAAAACTTTTGCTATAACGCCGACGAGTAAAGGTGATTGAGGACAAAGATTTATATTACATTACATAAAGTTTTTTTGTCAGTCCGAGTCAAACTTGGTTTAAAATTTCTTAGAGGATAATATGTCAAGTTGCTATTAAAGCAATGCCATTTGTTTGACATTTAAATGCAGTGTACATTGGTAAATTTGAATACGGAGTTTTAAAGGCATAAACAGAAACAGCATTTAAAAATTTGTGAATCCCAATTTTAGCAAAAAGTCACAGTTACGCGTTTAAATAAATAAATAGACAAGTTTTGGGACATGAGCAAATCTAAAGGGACTCTCCGGGCACAGAACATTTTCGTAATAACTTTATAGCTTGTGCTATTTCTAGGTGGAAGACACTTTTTGATACATTTTTCTTTGAAATGAAGCCTTTCTTATTGCTAATGGTGACAGCTCCGGGCAAATTATTCACGTCAATTTGGTTTCTCACGTTAATTTTAATGAACTAAGTACTACCTCTGTCATGTCCATTGTCTCTACTTTTCATAAACCTTCGTACTAAAAAACTTCCAAGATAGTTATTTGATTTCTTAACTCAGTGTTATAAGTGGCAGTTAAGAATGGAAATATTGTTTATTTTTCTGATATTTTTAAAAACATTCCTAACTGTTTCGTTGATTCGGTCAAGCGGAAATGGTCGTGATCGAATGGCAATGAGATGGCGATAACGGTGGCCAAGCCAGGCTTGATAATCGGCAAGTTTTTATTATGTGTTTTGTGGTGTTGTCAGGGCATCAGCTACTATGAACTGCTTCCTTGCGCTCCTACCCTTAATTCGAACCTTACTGCCAACAATTTCACTATCTATCAGGGCACATGCATAGATAATGACTCGCCGGAAGCTTCGTGAACTTGACTGGGAGGTTGTTATGCATCCACCTTCATGTAGTCCGACCCTGGCCACGAGTGATTACTACTTAATTCTGTCTATGGCGAATGGTTTTGGTGGTGGAAAGTTCGCCTCAATAGAAGCTTTTGAAAATCGATTATTTTTGCGGAGGATTTCTATCGAAACTCTAAGGTTTCTTTGCTAGGGTTTCTAAAAAAATATGGCATTATAAAATTACTTTCAAAATATGTGACCTGGTCTACGAAAAGGAGGCTTAGGTGTATCAAAAAAAAAAATAAAAATAAAAAAAAAATTTAAAAAAAAATAAAAAATAAAAAAATAAAAAAAAAATTAAAAAAAAAAAATAAAAAAATAAAAAATTGAAAAAAAAAAAAAATGATTTTTTGACACCTAAGCTCCCTTTTTATAGACCAGGTCACATATAATGAATTTCTTTCTACTTAACCGTATAAGTTCCATATACCACGGCTGGACAAAGTTTAAAAAAACGTAAAAATCTAATACTGAAACTGGAAACTGATAAATATATTTTTACGAAATGATAATGTGTTCAGAGGTTAAGCAAATTCTTATATAATATATTTTTATGCACAATATACATATGTTACATACATATACTTGTAAATAATCACGTATATTAGATGCACAAATTACCAATAAAATTAATTTATTCTTTGCAAATTTTAATCGCAAGAATATCTATTATTTTGCATGAATACTAATTTACATAAATATGTACATATAATCACTTCCCTATAATTGAAGTTATTAATACTTGCAAATTACTTATATAACACATACATATAAATTTAATGATGATGAGCTTTTTGAGATGTGAGATATAAAACCTCACGACAACTATTTCTACAATTACTTGAATTTGTTAATGACTTCAAAGAGGGTTCAATGACGAAAAGCTGATTTGCATAACGGCATGTAAAAACGACTTTATAGTTGGAACCTTTAAAATTTTCGGAACATAACTTTTAATTGCCTCTACCTCTTTACTTAGTAAAATTAAATATTCGAGAAGACTTATTTCGCATTTCAACTCATTATTCTGTTACTTAACAAAATAAGTGGTGCTTTTATTGTCGACAAAACTGAACTCCATCTAACGTATAGCTTTTATCAGAGCTTTTAGTTTTCATATTTCGACCATTTGTTAAAATATATTTCATGTATACTAGCTCAAAGTCTTTAGGTGCTCGATCGTTTCTAAAGAAAATTAAAAATGTTTTTAAATGCAGTGATAATATATTTTAAGCACCTGAAAGCTTTTCTGTCAAAACCTACAGGAAGCTTCATTAGCAATTCGGTAGTTTTTTAATATACAAATATAAAACTAAATAATTTTTAAAAAACACTAACAAGCTTTTTTGGCTTGAAAATGCTCTTATAAGTAGCTTCATTAGCCATTCGGTAGTTTTTTTAATATACAAATCTAAAATTAAATAATTCTTACGAGCTTTTGGAAGCTTTTTTAGCATGAAAAAGCTCTTGTAAGAAGCTTCATTAGCCATTCGAAATCTTGTAACTTGCACTTTTTAAATGAAATCCATCACCATTGACTACGACAAACAATTACAACTTTCTGGTATGAAAAAGCTCTTCTAAAAGCTTTATTAATCATGCAAAGCCTTGTAAAACAATTTTTTAATGAAACCCGTCATTCTCGATAGGCTATCCTGTCAAAAAACAAAAAAGAAATAAATCACTTATGAAAAGCTCCCTTCAGAGCCAAACTAGGCTGAAACTCTCTCTTCATAGAATTTTTAATTTTTTCCAATTCTCATATTTATAACCACTAAATTTAATAATAATTTTCAAATATAGTAATATAACAGAATTTTCACATATTATACTTTCAATGGCATTTTTTCTCCACTCGCTAACCGCAAGGTTATTTGGCTCATTAAAAAGCTATGAAATTACATACTACAAATACAAAGATTTACTGATTAATTACGTATTTTGGCGAATTATAACTGTCAAACGAATCACAAAGCGTAGATGTGAATGCAATTAAACAAAAGCCTGTGATTTGAAATTAAAATGAAATTAATAAAAGTCAATTATACACAAAAGTTAAAATACGAGCTTCACAACGAAAATAAACAAACAAAAATAAAATAATAAAAAATCTTTTATTTTGGCAAATTCAAAGTGCGCGAATGAAATAAACGAAGCGCAACCACCCGTATTGCGCTATCGCGCTGTCAGCAAATGAGGGTCAGAGGTGTTGAAACCACTTCTAACTCAACGCTACATAGGAGTAATTTACAGGTAGCTTTTAACTGTCAAGCAGCAAGTGTTTTTGTTATTTGTTTATATAATTTTTAGTGACAGAGTTGACACTGAATCGCACGGTTAACCCTAGGTAAGTCTACAGTCAAGCCGAGTAATTTATCAGGTGTGTTGATAACGCTTAGTATATGCCCTGTAGGAAATTGAAGATTTTTTTTACCTTTAACAAGTACAAAGATGTTGACTTCTCGCAACAAACGGTATAAGAAATAAGCAAGGAAGCGCTAAGCATTACATACTCTTGCAAATTGCAAAGATCAATGACTGGAAAATTCCTTCAGATGCTGACAGAACTTTATTTAAAAATCCAAACCGATTTTAGCTAATTTTGCCAATACCACGTACTCTTAACAACCCATATTAAAAAAAAATGTTCCCTGGGTTTCATAAAGTACCTCAAATACGATCGCCATTCATCATGAGATGGTTACGCGAAAATCCTGATATTAGTTATATGGGGCAAGGTCAAGTTTTTGCCCAATTTTATCTTTGTTAGGCACAAAGATACACTCTTATTAGTAAAACACGCTCTCTCATATTTGTTGAGATAACTCACATATTCGCTGATATATGCGGTATAAAGTCACTCGGAAGTTCGAAAATCTATATGTGATCTAAAGGACGAATTGACTCGATTCAACCTATTTCTCATACACAGAAATGCAATTGTCAGAAAAGGTTTCTGTTTGAATTTCAATTGTATATCTAACACATTGACCAATATTTTTTGTCAAAAGTCTTGAACATTTCTCGTTGGACTCTCTAATCAAAAGAATTCTAGTAACTTAAAAGTGTACTGAAAGTCTTTAAAGTTCATTTTTACTCCTTAATGGACTTACATCGGACAATGGAAGGCCCATTATCCTTGGTGTATGTATAGATTTATTAGCAGAAGACATAGTAGGACCCTTAGTGGGCGTAAACTGGAAAGAATCCAATTGTTTCTGACAATAAACTCCTTGATGTATGGAAAAATTTATCAGATGAAGAAAGACATGTTGCTAAAGAGTGATTTTTCCATGCTAGAATACTTTTTTTCTTCCAACGTTGATTCATGCCAGATCTTAAAGGCCTTTCCAAGGTATACAACAGTTCATCATCGCCAACAAAGCAAAAAAACCTAAACAGACTCTCACATTTTCTAACATTCTTTTATAACTTGTACCCAATATGCGATACCACTTTATAATTGAACCATAAGTAGCCACTGTATATGCTGTATGGTAAAGTAAGAACACTCATAAATTGATGTTGCCACAATAGACAATTGCAAATATACATTTCTAATTTGTTTCTTTGCCACTTTTCGACGCTACTTCGGCGACTGCAATGACCTTTTTTAACACAATCAGCATGAACTGGGCTACGCGTTGCGAATTTTCGCTTGTAAAACTCTACTAAAATAGAAATCGAAACAAAAAAAGACTGTGAAATAACATAATTGAGGCTTTGGAGTTAGTTTGGTATAAATGAGTACATGAGTATATGTATGTACATATGTATGTGTAAATGCTTGTGTAGATGGCCAAAAGTAAGCCTTGTAAGCCACTATAGAGCATCTTGTTACAGAAATCGTTTCGTATAATTCATGTATTTACGTAGTGCTGATCAATACTAGGGTGGTCTTAAGTAAATAACGAAGGAAATAAAAACTTTGCTTGCCCATTGCATACAGTTTGAAAGAAATCGTTGTATGCAGATTCTTTTTTATGGCAGCTCATTTTTAGGTTAAACTATTTCAATATTTTTAAGTAAATACTTTTCCAGGAATTTGTAGTTACGAATATCTTATATTTTCCATATTTACCTTTAGTATGTAAAAGATTTTTTGTTATGATCTCACAGGCAACTACAACAAACTAAAGGTAAATGACAATCGCAATCTGCATTTATGTATTTTCTATTAGATGGCAACTCAGTTTAAAATTTGTTATCCCAAAGATTTATTTAACACCTTTTTTCGGTATCACCTTGTAGTATAATTATGATTAGAGGAAGATTTTTATTTTTGTGAAAATGACAACATTGTTTACATATTTTTTATAGATGTAATGTCTAAGTGTTCCTAAAGGTGCTTTTCACATTTTTATCTGTCTATCCCGACCCATTGACTGAAGTAGATTTAATTATTTAAATAGGTGGCAATTCTTTTTTCAATATTTTTTATGTCAAAATTTTTCTTAATACCTATCGTTTGGTATTTGTGAAGGTGGCAACTCTGTTGACATATTACTAATATTTGTATGTCTAAATGTCTTCTTAGAGATGTTTCTAAAACACCTGATCTCTTTTCATTGCCTGAAGTAAATTTTATTATTTAGGTAGAATATGGCAACTCTGTTTTAATTTTTTGTATGCCAAAACTTTACTTAATACCTATCGTTTGGTATTTATGTGGTAGAAGTGATGTAAAAAAAGGATTTTGTTTTATTTTTTTCAGGGTGGCAACAACGACAAAACGACATATGTATATAAAGTACATTTAATATCTAAGTATTTTGAAAATAGTTTTTCATATATCTGTGCTATCTTTTTCTTAAGTATTCATAGCCTGATGTAAATTTTATTACTTAGATAACAGATGGCAACTCTGTTTTAATATTTTTATGCCGAAACTTTTCTTAACACTTATCGTTTGGTATTTATATGATAGGAATAATGTGAGAAATATTTCTTGCGCTAATTTTTATTTTTGTGAAGGTGGCAACGCCGACAAAACGTCTTTTATATGAAATTATTATCTAAGTATTTTTATAATAGTTTTTTATATATCTGTGCCATCTATTTCTTAAGTATTCATAGCCTGATGTAAATTTTATTACTTAGTTAACAGATGGCAACTCTGTTTTAATATTTTTTATGCCGAAACTTTTCTTAATACTTATCGTTTGGTATTTATATGATAGGAATAATGTAAGAAATATTTCTTTTGTTAATTTTTATTTTTGTGAAGGTGGCAACGCCGACAAAACGTTTTTTATATGCATTTAATATCTAAGTATTTTTAAATGAGTTTCTGAAATATCTTGCTTTTAATGTCTTCTTCTTATAGATTGAATTGAATTTAATTTTTCCCAATTGTGGCAACTCTTTCAGAAAAAAGTCGAAATTTGGCAATTTTTTCAAAACAAAAAAAAACTTCTCAATATAATTGTTGAAGAGTATTTAGGAAGTATGCGTACTTAGATATACGCCAGTAAGACATTACTCAACCGGTAGAAGACGATAATATTTTTCAAATCTTACCACAAATGAAAAAGTTAAAGAACGCGATCAACCTAGTATGCAAGTACTCATACCCACATACATTTTTATATATACATACACATTGCCATGGGATTTTCATTAAGTATGTACTCAATATTGTGTGGGCGCTGCAATTTTTGACGAAGTTTCTTTCTCACACTGTCACCTATTACTTCCTCAAAGTTTTTGTTGTGTTTCTTTACTGAAATTATATTGCGAATATCTACATTTACAGTCGTACATCCATATGTATATGCAGTCCAGTATCCACTTTACTATAATGCTTCGTTTTTATTGTTTATCTTGCACTTTTTTACAATTTTTTGTTTTGATTATGCTTTCGTTTTTTTTTTCTTTTTGCCGGTGTCAGCGCTTTTTTCTTAACACACTTTTTTTAGCTGACACAGCCACAAGTAATATCGGCCTCAAGTACAATGTACGAAAATATCTGCAGTCCACATATTTTGAATGATCGAAAAATGAATCGTTGTGCTGGGGTTGAATGACTTTGATTTCCATTTCACTGTTTAAATTGATATTTAATGTCATAATGTCAAATCGCATGCGAGGAAAATGTTATGGATTTTATGGAACAGAATGCTATAACTCAATTGCTAAGGTTTTTATACAATGCGAGGTGGAAACCATGTCAAGGTTTGTTGCATGCCAAATTTCAAAACAAAATTTACTTTCAAAATATGTAAGCCCTCTCAAGTTCGAATTGAAATTCAGTAAGTGCTGGTAAGTACTTAGAGCTTAACCTCTCGACGTTTGAGTGCCATTAAAAATTATTGGAAATAATTGTTGATGCTTAGTAAACACCCATTACTGACTAAAGCGTGCTACTTGTATATCACTTGTGTACTCGTATGACTGTTATTATGCCGATGATAGAATTAGCGAAAAGGCATAATATTAAAAAATTAGTGAATAAATTGGATAGACATTCATTTAATCATTAAGCATGCATAATATATGATTTTTCTGCCAGAAAAATAGCAAATAATTTATTTATAATGAAAATTCGTAAACTAAAGCAACGTCATCGTTGTTAGCCTAAAAAATAATCATTCGACGAAAGAAAAGACATATCGTTAAACAAGCAGAAACTTCCGTAGCAATTATTTTCCATTCACAGAGTCACCAATTTTAAATGCGAATAAAAATAAGACGAACTTCTTGACTTCGAGCAATATTATTGACCGGACAATCTATATGTTTCGGGTGGAAGTTCTCAG
>CM050327.1:73646789-73663300 GCA_027475135.1 Bactrocera correcta
TATTTAATAATTTTTCGTAGAAAATGTCAATAAAAATGGTATACTTTGTGTAGAGTATGGAGCGGTGTCGCCGCCAATACAGAAGAAGAATAAAGTATATTAAGATAAGATAAGATGATAGACGAGCATTGCAACCAAACATATTGAGAAAGTTCAATATGCTAGCGAGGCGACTTGATCCCCATTTGGAAACATAGATCCCAGAATCTTTATCCTGCACACTGCTTTGCAGTGAATTAGCAGGTATTCTGGAGTCTAAGGCTCCCTGTCGCAGAACCGGGCAATCGCGCAAGAAGCTGGGCCCATGTTATATAAGTGCTTCTTCACCTTGTAGTGAAGAAGTGTAGACTTTGTCCCTAGAGTGCTTGATTACATATTTAAGGGGGTATTCTAGTCTAGAAATTTGGGCAGTTTTTTGAATTTTATTAAAAAAAAAAAAAAAAAAAAAAATATTTTTACTAACCATTTTTTGATGGTGTTTTTATTGATATCTTAAGAATACTGAAAAAAAATTTTACAAAAAAAATATTAAAAATTAAAATAATTAGAGGCGGGAGAGACAGGTGTAAAAAAATGGTGCATCCTGGTGATATTGATGCTGACTCTCCTGGTGGTCTGAAAAAAAGAAATTCTTAATCAGTAAGGATGCTGTTATAGTCCATACCTCAGGGAACACGAAAAAAAAAATTTTTTGAAAAATGGCGACTGCCTGAAAAAAAATCATTTTTCACGTTTTTTGAAAGTCCTGAATTTTTTTAAAATATTAAAAACAAAAATTTTGACACGATGCTGGTAGGAACGATAAAGGATTATATAAAGAAGGCTCACACAAAATTTCAAATAAATCAGTTGAGTAGAATTTGAGATAATTCCGGTACCGTGTGGAAAAAAAGAGTTTCGAGAAAAACGCGTTTAAAAAAATGAGTCAAAGCCGAACTGGGCTAGGTACTGCGTCACTAAAGTAACTGTAGCTCTTAAAATAATTTTAATTTTTAAAAATCCTTTGGAGGATATGTTCTTAAGGGTCTAAACTTTAAATATATGAAAAAAATCGAATTTTTCAAAATTCTAGAGTAGAATACCCCCTTAAACCCGCTGAGATTATAACCCATTAGCAACTTAGCATGGCACATGCCTTGGAGTTGTTGTCAATACCTCTCTCTACTTACTACTTTTTCTTTGGGAAGTAGCTCCTTTAAGGTATGAGGATGCGTTCAGGTCCTACCATTTTAGTGGATGCTGCGGAGCGGACGAGCTCATCAGCCAGTTCATTTACGGTTATGCCTTTGTGACCGGTCACCCAGATGAAATGTACTATCCCTAAGCGGTAACACGAGAGTGGAATCAATCCATTCCGCCTTGCTACTAAGGGTAACCATGAATTTCTTGGTGGAGTTTACCCTTTTGGTATTGCTAACACATGAGAGAAGAGCCGCCCTATGATTTACCAGCTCGTCGAGAGTTTGTAACACAAAAAAGGAGACGTCAGAGACCCTATTAACGTGGCGAGCTGTTTCGATTTAGCCTCGTTCGTTTGGCCATCGGTATGTATATTACGAACTAATCGCTCGAAATTTGAGATATCGATTTTATATTTTAAACAGGCCTTATTCTCCCCAAGAAACTTCTTATTGGCTGGATCCGCTGATACTGTGCCAATATATCTTATAGCTGTCATACAAGCTGAAAGATCAAAGTCCATTTTCTTGTATAGAAAACCCTTTTATTTGACGAGAAATCTTCACAAAATTTGGCGCGGACTATTTTCAAAGGCAACGGTATAATCTCCGAAGAAATTGTTCGGGCCGGAACACTATAGCATATACATACTATACATATGTAGCTGTCATACAAAGTAATATTTTTATTTGTAAAGTGTATTTTTTTTAACAAAGAATGAGAGAGAAAAAGTTGGTTTCTTATTTCGCACTCCCAAAATAATTGTTAAAGTAAGGCCTTTTAAGGGTTCTGGCTGGACATTAAATATAAATTTTTTAAGTAAAGGTTTTATATATGTTTTAGTTTCGTTTAAAATATGCTAAGCAGTCTACAACAATAAATAATTTATTCTTTTCTATAAAAATAATTTAATTTTCTTCTACAAAAATAGTTTTTTCCAATAAAATTTTTTTTTTTTGTAAAAATAATTTTATTTCTTTTTTTATAAAAATAATTTTGTTTTATAATTTTTTTTCCAAAAAAAAGTTTATATAAACAAATTATAAAATTTATATTATAAAATTTATTATTTTTTCTATAAAAAATAAATAAATTATTAACATTTATGTGTTTACTAAATATCATTATCGTCATAGAACATGATATCTAAAGCACGAACATGACTAAAATGTCAATCTAGCACAATTACACCTCAACACAAAACATATGGCGTATGTATGTATGTATGTTTGTGCGCCTGCAGCTAAGTATACCTTACATTTCTCTCTGCATTTACATTTCCATGAGTTTCCATTTGCTGCAAAAATTCTCCAACGACACGGTGTGCGCTTCCGCATGGTTCAGCCGAGTTCAGTTCTTCGTGGTTGGTCAAATGTGAAAGAGCGCAACTGGAGTTCGATAAAAATAGCAAACGTAG
Organism: Bactrocera correcta; assembly: GCA_027475135.1. Lineage (NCBI taxonomy): Eukaryota > Metazoa > Arthropoda > Insecta > Diptera > Tephritidae > Bactrocera > Bactrocera correcta. The sequence continues at coordinate 73,649,386 of CM050327.1, forward strand.
CCAATAAAAAAAATAAAAATAAAAAAAATCTGTTAAAGAAAAAGTTTATATTTACATTAAAATGCAATAAAACAGTGAAAGTGATTGTTAATTAGAATTTTAGGAAAAATCGATCTTCTACACAGCGCCTAGCAGCTTTTGCATCGACTTGCCCGCACACATTCGTACATACTAAATTGAATTTCCGTATACAAATCGCAAAGGTCAAACACGTGAAAAAGCAGCGAGCAGAGCAAAGCAGGAGGCGCTGAGGACTAGAGCAGCTAAGTGAAACGGTTAAGTTTAGTGCGGTGTGTGACGGTTTGACATCGTTGAGTGCTACGGTGAGGTGCGGAGGCGAGAAGTGTTGCGCTGCTGTCCTCCCATTCTGTCGCGTGTACTTGGAAATTGATTTGTTCCTTTTCCTTTACGCGCCCGTTTATCGCAGCGCCAACTTAAAATCTCTTCCTGATCTCCCTTCTGTTATTGCTATTTTTATTTTCACTTACTGCTGGTGGTAATCATCCGGATAGTGTTGCTAAGTGGCCAATAATTTGCAATCTTTACACTTGTTGTTGTTGTTGGCTTTATTTTGATCTATCGTTAACATACATACACACGCACAGAGATATATAATTGTATTTGTTGGAAAGCTTGCGTGAAATTTGCTGGATATACATAAGTGCTACTAATCGGGAATTATCCAGCGTTTCAGTCGAGTTAAGAGAGGGTTAATAGAGTTGCTGTTGCCATTGCTGCGAAACTAAAACAGTTAGAAGTGTTGCCTTTCAATAACATAGAGAGTGGTGTATGTGAGGGACGGAGTGCAAAGCGAGAGTTCCTGCGAGAGTGAGCGGCGAAAGAGCGCAAAAGCGGATTCGTGCGAAAGTGTTATTGGTGGTGAAGTGGCGGGCTCCTAGTGACCGAGTTGCTGGAGGTGAAGAGTGCAAAATCTAACTGTGCAGCTGTTAAATTAAGTGCTTCAGCCGTACAAAGTACATACCTTCTGCCTGCCAACCTAGTCGGCGCGTGCCTTTTGTGTTATAATGAATATATTTTGTCCGAGCCATTGGATATTGCAGCCAGTTCAATGTCAAGATGTAAGTGTCATTTAGCGGCCGTACATTTCTATATTTACATTTTCATATGGGTGTCATGTGTATTAGAACTGGTTGATTTACAGGAATCCAACAAAAAAAATGAGTATAAATCAATGTTCTACATTTACTCTGAAAAACTTTGGGATTATGGGCCTAAAACCGGTTTCGAGCTACCGATTTTTAAAGCAAAGTTTTTTGGGAATCATAAATATTTATACGGCCGTTTTGAGATAATGGTATGAATATTAATGCATAGTTACATTTTAATAATTTATTGATCATTTGTCGGAATCAGCCAGATCGGACAATTGCAACGCATGCATGCATATATCCCATACAATTGATTTTTTAGAGTTTTTAAGCTTCGCCTTAAAAATCGCTGTTTCGATGCCGGTTTTAGTCCTATTGCCCCTTAGGCAAAGTTCTTCAGAGTAAACTGCAGAACATTTCCCGATTTTATAGAAAAAAACCGACCCACCCTAATTTATATACATTTGTATTTGTACATAAATACCTGTAACTATTTATATGTTCATGGTCTTGATATAAATACTCACCAATTTTAACCAAATTTGAATCATAACACTATCTGTCACTTCTATGTAAAAATGATATGAAAATGGATTGGATGACAATTACGCCTACTTCTCATATATAGTATAAGACAAGTTTTAGTTCTTTTCCTTTATAGCATACAAATTAAGTTCGAATGGATATGTAGTATAAGGATACAACTTTACAGAAATAGCAACTTTAAGGTTCGAATATGCCATTTTACATCCAAAATTTATCAATTATATTATATCTTTTAAAGGCCCTATATAGCTATCTAGTCCTTCATGCTTTTGCCTGATACGGATACTTTTATGATACAATCATGACCTTGTGACAAAAATGGATAAAATCGGGCCAATATACTGAATATAAAGATTTTGAAGCTTCCGGATAAGTTTATACCGCAAATAAATCAAGAAGGCACACATTCGAAAACTCCATATTTTACAATAGCCCATTGAAAAATTTCGGAAATAGTCGGGGAAATCATTAGAGCATCAAGCTATAGTACGTTCCAGATTACCAGTTTGTTAAGTTATTTCACTTATTGGCCAATAATAAGGTGCAAAGTCAACCGGAATTATGAAAATCCTTAAATTAGGTATATGGGTGCACGAACTTATCCATTCTTGCCCCTTGACTCAGTATTATCAGGAAAAGAATCCCCCTTATTTTATTTACATCTCACAGTTTGACCAACATTTTTAGAACAATGTCAATGAAAGGTACTGTGGACTGAAGTGCACATATTCGGTATCTGCGGTCTTGAATAGGTATGATTCCATTTTGAGAGTAGTATTTCTTCGAAGTGTAATTTTTATTTAATAATTGCTGATTTATTTATATATTGTAAGACTACTATACTATCCCTGAGTGCCAATTAAAACATGGTTGCTTTCATTAATATTTCGTAAGTGTTGTCAAAAATGTCGCTTGCGTGGAGTGATAGACATATAAACAAACATTCAGAATTCAACTCTTCTCGTCATTCTGACCATTTTGATATACTTAACTCTTCATCGTGAGTCTGTCTGTATATAAGCAAACTAGTTACTCAGTTTTTGAGATTTCGATCTGAAATTTTGTATATGTCCTTTTATCCCCAAGAAACATCCCATTTCGGTTCACCATAACATAGAGCTGCCATACAAACTGGTTGATCTAAGTTAATTTCTTGTATCATAAACCAAAGCAGTGCAACAACTTTCGAGCGAATTGTTCAGATAGGATCACTATAGTACATAAAAGGTGAACCATTTCGAAGTTCCCTACTTTTTTAAAGAAAAACCACAGAAACTTCGAATTAAATGGGAACTGTTTATTATTATTCGAAAGAACATTCTTTGGCATTTATTTTTGAAGATTATCTCTGATAATCTAAGATGTTGGCCGCGGTAACGTCTCAGAAGTGTCCAAAGCCTGAATCGAAGTGGAATTATCCGCATAGACTTCAGACTCCATTTATCTACACAGGAAAAAGTATAGCGATGTGATATCACACGATATTGGTTCCAATAGATTGGATCAAAACGTGAAATTATCTGCTCACCGAAGTGTTCGTTCAATGATACGATGTGTTGGAAGTGTCGTCTTGTTCAAACAAATGGCGCTGAGATCACAAGCTTCAATTTAAGTGATCAAATAGTTGGTTATCATGGCGTAATAACGGTCTCCATTGACAGCTACGTTCTCACCGGCATCATTTTTGAAGACATATAGACCAATGAATCCATCGGCCCACAAACCAAACGAAACCGTTGTTTTTCTAAATGAAATGGCATCTCAAGATAATGATCATTTTTTACACTATAAGAGAGACATATACGAAAGATATTATAGCGGCAGGGCCAACCAGACTTGATGTTCTTCCTTTTTCTGCTTAATCTAAAATCTGAACTTTTAAAAATAGACTTTCAAAAGTATAGGCAAAAAGTTCATTGAATCTTCATTACTTAATTTGAAAAGCAGAATATGACTAAGTCATTACTTAACACTCTGCTATTGTAAATCATGAATTCCGTAAAACTTTCGTTTTCCGCTTTCAATATCAACCGCAGTTCGTAAAGCAAATATTTTAATTGCGTATGTATGTATGCAAAGGATAGGCGAGACGACTTCGAAGAAAAGCTGGAAAATGAAACTGAAAAAATACATAATTATAAATATTTATTTTCTTAATGTATATTTGCTCATATCTACAATAATACATAAATACATAGATCCTCATATAGAAAATATTTAGAATTCTTTGTAGATAGTTATGCGAAAGCTTGACGTTGAACAGCTTGTATGTATATAGACATTTTTTCCATCTATTTTTAAAGTAATTTGCACGCACACACAAATTGTCTATATGTTCCACGTGATTATCCCGTGAGACTACGTGACGTATGAGTAACATACTTTCAGTAAGACTTCCGCTAAATCAGCTGCTCAAGTGGGCTTATAATTTCTACTGATATGAGTGGAAATATGTGTTTATGAATAGCGGATTTAATTATACATACATGCTCTTTTATATAAATTAATAGCACGTGCAAGGTCAATGAAATATATGTACAAGCATGCACTTTGTTTGGTTGACATGAAAGTAAATTCTAAAAAAATTAAAATAAAATTTTCTTATATTTTAAAATTTGTATGTAAAGTAGTCTGGTTCTCATGTAAAAAATAGCAGACTGCCTATTCATACTTGTATCCACACATATAGTAATTACTTTTGTGTATGTCTGTATGTTGCTTTTGTTTGTTTTTACTTTGCTCACCAATGGCCATGAGCTTGAAAAGCGTACTGACGTACTCGTATGTCAATGACAAGTTGGAACAGAGGTGATTTACATTTTCACATTTTTCTATCATAAACTATGTATATATATCTGCTAGTATGCTACTAGTTCGCTGCCACTTTTGTGGAATACTTTTACACGCCTTTGACGGTGTTTTTTTATAATTGGAAGAAGTATAAAAATCAGTTATCACTATTGCTGGATATTGATAAATATGTTTAAAAAGATCTCTATATAATTAATGTAAAAATATACATTATATTTAAATTTAAAATATGTCAAAATATTGTTGAGTACAAAATATAAAATAGGGAATTATATATATAAAATTTTATAATCTGTAAACTTTAGCCAAGACCACTGAGTTGGCTTTAGCAGGTTTTCTCTGAGAGCAATTTTTTTTAGAAAGACTAGATATTTTAAGAGCTTAAGTGGGTTTTGATGGCAAAAAATGCCTATTTTCACCAAATAATTTTTTTGAATTTGTCATAGAAAATTTTACAAATTCAGCCATTGCAGTTGGTTTCTGTAGGCATCGCCCAAAACGTCTTCTCTAGGTAGTCAGAATAATAGACGAAGGTTTTTAAAACATAAAAAAAAAAAAAAAAATATATATGTATCGGTTAGTAGTTGAGTATGATAGTAATTGAAAGATTTAAAAAATAATACTATTTTGCGAATTTCCAAGAAAGCCGTATGCATTTATATCTAATTTTTACCACATATTGCCTTGAAAATATTCGTTGTAATCGAAAGCAAAAATCCTTCAATCAATCGCGAGCTCATCCTATTTAAAAGAACTGTGAAACATTTCAATAAGATCGCTGCATTTGTTTCTGAGAAGTCGTGACCACTGATTTGGAAAACGATGTTTTGAGAAAAATACCATCAATGCTTGAAGTAGTCGACTTCGCACACTTTATGGTCAACAGAATTGGCCTTCTAAGCGTACTATTCGCAACACCATCTCCCATCTTGAGGCTCAAAATTCATTATTAGACAATATTCCACTGAATAGACCACGGATAATTTAACGTTTTGGGCCGGTCGATTGGTCACCAAGATCGTGTGATATCACACTGTTAGAATTTTTCCTGTGGGGATAACTAAAGTCTATGCGGACAATGCCGCTTCGATTCAGGCCTCGGACGCCTATCATTCGCCAGTTTCCAGTCGAAATGCTTGAACAAGTTGTCGAAAATTGGACTCAATGGATGAACCTACGTCTCAGATGGTTGGCTGTGGCCAACATTTGAAAAATAAATGCCATAGAACGTTCTTTCGAATGATAATAAACATTCTCCATTAAAATTAAAGATTATGTGTAAATTTGAAGATTATGTGTTTTTTTTTTAAGTAGGAAACCTCGAAATGGATCACCCTTTACAAGTGCAAATGTTTTGAAAGTTTTTTTATTTGACCAGATATCTTCGAAATTGGTCACTAATTGCGGTGCGTTTAAAATCTCTGAACATATTGTGCAGAATAGATCAGAGTAGCATATCATTGCCATGAAAAGATACCCATAAAAATCGAAATTTTCTTAATATATTTGGTATTTTTCTTCCTTATTATATAAGCCTTATTTAACTTGGATGTCCTTTATATTAAATAGTTTTTCGTAAGAACTAGAAAAATGTTAGTTATACATATACTTATATGTTATATAAAATGCAACTATGAAGGGTATTGTTTTCAAGCTTCGAACGAAAATTTTTCAAATATGTATATTATACCAATATATAGCAAAATTACAAGTCTCGTTTTAAAGTATTGGATAATATTTCTATTACGAGGGCTGCTATATATATTTCTGGCCTAAAATGATCGCACGAAAATGTTCACGAGTTAATTCCTTTTTTTGGCCGAGATGAATTTTTTAATTCCCTGTAAATAAAACAATTCACGATTAAATGACAAAACGTTATGAGTGATGTTATGCCAAAAAATGTCAAACTTTCCAATGGAAATGTCAGATTGCACCTGGCAACACTTAGTGTTGCCTAGTCCAAAAATATATATAGCAACCTACGTATTTTAAATGTATTTGTTTAATTTACAGCCGGTATATACAAGTAGCTCATCATGTGCATACCATAATTGTTGTTTTTACTTCTAATTACTTTAATTATTGTTTTCTTTTTTTTTTTTTTTTTATAATACTGCGCAAACATCAAATATCAAGTGGCTATATACTTAACTTATGAACGCCTTTATACACTAACTTTTGTATATATGTATATATGTACATTATGTATAGCATATATGTACATACAGGGTGGCGCAACAAAAAAAAACCGTAATAAATTTTTTTGTAGTCAATGTATTACACTTATTATTTTAGTGTATAGAAAATTTTATTTTATTTTATATAATTAATTATATAAATTATATTTATAATTATTTTGAAAAATTATGGAGCTGGCGGTCATGCTCAGCCACGCCTATACGCCAGCTAATTAGAAAATTAGTCATTGTGGCCTGAAGTGTCGAAGGGTTGAAGACGGCATTGCCTCAGTTATCGATTTAATGGACTGTGTCAAATCAGTCAGATTTCTGAGTTTTGCTTTGTACACCTCTGTCTTGATATAACCTCATAAAAAAAGGTCTGGTGCAGTCAGGTCAGGTGATCTTGGTGGCCAGCGGAAAGTGGAGTTGAGATATTAATTTGTTTTAAAATTTTCGTCGGAGTTGCTTTAACTTGAATAGGAATTTAGGCAAATCTAGAGGGATTACTGAAATTTTGTATTTGAAATTTTTACCGAAACAAATTCAAGCCATCATTAATTATCCATTGTAATGACCGTCTGCTAACTCCAAGTGGTGTTGATAAGTTGCGCTTCGAAACTCCTTGATTTGCCGGTATTGACTTTGCAATAACCGCGTTTGTTTCTTGCACTTGAACATACGGATCTTGATGGTAGGATCCTCCAGCTTCTGCAAACATGTTTACCAACCTCAAAATGGGCCATCTACTCGGGGGATTGCCGCCAAAATCCTGTCTGAATGCCTTTTGCGTAGAAATGACTACAAAGCATAGTGACGCTGCACTATCCTTATTTCGATATCTTGATCATTAATTTTTAAAAAATTTAAATAAAAAAGAAAGTAAGTATTACACAGATAATAATTGTATGAATCAAATACCGTAATATCCCTAAGAAATTTATCTAACTTTCGGCACTGATGACATTCAATAAACTTTCAAACGGTTTATATTAGGTTGTCAAAAAAGTCTTGCGGTATTTGTATTGAATCAATTCGTGTGGCACCCATACGTCGATCTTCTTAGTGACTCCAAGCTTCCTCAAATGGTTTATAACGGTTTGATGACTACTATGCCGGTCTCTTTCGATCAATTTTATCGCAATTTTCGACGACAGGCCTTCAGGAGCGTGGCGTATCTTCGACCACCTCTATACCAGAACGAAAACGTTGAAACTATCGTCGTGCGGTGGAAATGGAAACTGTATCGGGTCTATAAACTGCACAAATTTTATTGGCGACTTGCATTGATGCATTTTTGCCTTTATCGTAAAGTACTGTAAAATATGCCGTATTTTCTCTTTATTTTGCTCCATGTTTGCGACGCTATAACTCACGAACGACTTAAAAGAAACGATAATCAATCAAACACGTGTTGGCGCATGAAATGAGCTTTCCAAAAAAGGTATAGCATGACCCGATGCGACGAATAAAACTAGAACTACGCGCTTTCAGCGCCAACTAGCGAAAATACCGCAAGACTTTTTTGACATCCTAATATATACAACAGCAGATACATGCGTGTCCCAAAATAGCCGAATTTTATACATACAGCGTTATCTATTGAAAATTTGCAGCATTAAATATTTGAATCAAGACACAAAATATAATATTTACCTTATATTAAGTCAAAAAAGCACTCGGAAACTGTAATTTAAATTCCTCGGGTAAATAATATTTCACTAAACTTGTCTCAAATTATTAATTTCTATCCAAATATCGTGTTCGAAATCATTGCGCATATTGGAAAAGGCTTAAGGAGATTCAGTTTTGTCAAAAAACGCAAGCCTACGAGTGGTACAAAGCCTTCAAAGACGGTGGAGAGATTGTTGAAGACATGCCTTGTTTTGGACGACCTTTGACCGCTTCCACTGATGAAAATATTAAAAAAGCTAAGGATATGGTGCTTAAATCGTCATGCAAGTGTAAGAGATAAAGCAAGTGTATTCGACGTCGTTCGCGAGTCCGTTCGAATGATTTACGAAACGCGTTGTTGATCGATTCGTTTCGATAAAGTTGAATTCTTTTTCAGAAAGACGCTCAAAACTCAAGGTTATGGTCATTGCTTTTTTTCGATATTGGTGGTTTAATGCGTTATGAATTTGTTCTGGAGGGACGATCAATAAGTAGTTCTATAGTGTAGTGTATTACATCTTGTGGGGATTACATTGAAGGCGATATAATAAATATGTTTGGATAATTAAATATTTTGTCTTTTATTTACAATTTCCGGGTACTTAAAGTTCATATATTTCGAGGACACACCTTCTACTTGAAAAATGTATTTATTTTAAAGAAATTATTCGTTGCCATATTCACATAAAAATAATTTATACAATAATTATTTAAGAATATATGAATTTGTTTATATTTACACACAATAATTTAAGTACATACATACATATTTCTACAACAGTATGCGCAAATAAACAGCATACGAAGTTGTGAGTATGTATTCGTGCGGCTTTTGAGCATTCACAGCAGATTTGCGAGCTTTTTCGCATGATGCTTGGAGAAGAGTAGAAAGTTGTGGACTCGGCGACGAGAAAATGTACGGAAAAGTGCTCACTGAATCACTAAACAAATACAAATTAGCGCTCGACGGCGAATAACTATGCATATACATATATATAATGAGCGACTTTTGAATGAAAACACATATGAATGAGGAAAATGTGTGACAATTGTTGTGTAAATAATTACAAACAAGCTTATTAATCAAAATATAATGAATGTTAAGTAAATGTAATTGCATTTGATTAAAATGCATACCCCGCATAATTATTAAATAAGCTTTCAAATTAACTTAATACACAGCTAACAGATATATATGTATACATACATATGTACATAGTTATAATCGCACATAGAAATGTTTGCCTACGCTCCTTGGCTCTTTGACGCACAATCGAAAATAATCTGCTCACACACACACACACACAGCGGCGCAATTCGTTCTAGTGGCAAATGCCGTCAATCCTCAGAAAATCGCCACATTGCGGGTGTTTGGCTAGTCCAACGATCCTCAGTCGTAATTCGGTATTTGACATTAACGCGACGCTCGAGGCATATCATTCAGCGTTGACTCGTGTGTGTGTGCAGCTCGGTGGAGAAGTGAAAAGTGTGCAGACGAATCTATATAGCTACATACATATATATATATATTGCTCTACACCTTTATGTACATACGGTACATGCATATTAGGGAGTGCATATATTATAGTGTTTTGCAATTGACGTGGGTGTATTGTGTGCGAAAATCGGAAATTTGGCAAAAATATAGAATTTTGCAAAATTGAAAGATATTTTTGCGTCGATTTTTGTTAAAGCAATTGAAAAATTATAAATAAATACACATTCTTGCTTGTAGCATACGTACATACCTACAGCAACAGATAGTGCAAGTCAAAGAAAAAAATGGTGGAAAAGAAGGAATTGAATGAGGTAGGCGAAGGCAACAATTTGTTGATTTTTTTTTATTTTCGTAAAAAAAAATTTATAATTATTTTTAAATACTTTGTTCTGTTAAAATCGTTGCTTTCCTATATAATTTTCGACTTTTTGTCTGTTATTTAAATCAAGTTTTAGTTAATTTGTGCATAAAAAACGAAATCATTGTCTTTTTCTATTCAGTGATAAATTCAAATGCACTGCTAACAATAACAAATTCAAAACAAAAATTTCTTCTTATCAATTTATAAATGCTACATGCTATCAAAAGCGTTTATCACATCTCACCTTGTTCAAACCGACGTGAATCCGGCCGAAACTTGAAAAAAATTGATAATTGTTCACATGCTGACAGCTAACGGTTGCCAGTTCAGAGCAGATGAGCAATGTTATGATGAGGGTGTTATGAAATGGTATTTGAGTTTATGGCATGTGAATGTATGTAGTAATCGCAGTCTTTTTTATTTTTTTTAGTCTTATGTAAATCCATATAAGAAATACTATGTGGTGAACTACAATCATTGTGATTTACTTGAGAACTTACCGTCGACAGCCTAACCTCACGGTGCTTAAAAGCATATAGATCAAAGTAATGTATTGATTAGCTCCCATCCTTTTTGCAAGTATTGTTTGGTTCCAATTGGTCGGGCGGAGGCTTCGAGGCCGATCTAAAATGATTGGAGCGAACTCCAACGGGACCTGATTTAAGTCTTCGGTCATGCCTTGTAGATTTTGCTACAACTAGTTGAGCACCTATCAAACTCAATAACTGGTGACATTTGCCGCTATGAACTACAAATGTCTTTCAGTTTAAACCAAGTAAGAAATTTTGAGGCAAGCCCAAAAACAGACATAGTCGCCTCTTATGACAGGCATACCTTACCTTACCGCGGGCAAATTCTACACCCTGTCCGCTAGAGAACTATGTGGTGAAGGTCATGTATAAGTGAGTTGACTTAAGTTTTATTAAACTTTGGATTTTTTGCCCACGATCCTTAGTATTGTAATCCATCTTGTGTTTCAATTCCCTTGTCATTTATCTTAACAATAAAAAAAGGAAGTATGGAGCATTAGAAGGCGAAAACATGATTCCTATTTTTACGGAATCCGATATTTCAATGTGTTGTATCTTAAAATCAATACAATATTAAATTCGGAATCGATTGAGTATGAGTTACGGCCAAGGGGTCATATCAAATACCCAAGTTTTTGAGGTTCTAGGCATTTTGTTTTGTTCAAAAAGGGCTCTTTACCTTTAGTTTCCATTATTTTTCCGTCAGAGTTTTAATAATGGTCGCTGAGAGGGAAGGTTGGAAGGGGAGATTTCTGTAAAGAGGTCTTTGTCAATCGTAGCTACTGGACCATTTTGACAGGTGTTACGAAGCGCTTTCTTTCAGGTAGGTGAGCATTTACTTTGACAGCAGAGCAACAATACTAGCGCTAAGCTCACTAACTGTATGCTCTAAGCTATTTAAATAGTGTCTGTCCTCATTAGGAATTGAATCGTTGGGGTTCTTCCTGAACATTGGCATTCATACGTAAAGGATACAAATCTTATCGGACGCAAGTTCTCAAAGTTCTATCGAAGAACGTCAGGCGGAAACACCCTCGCACTATCTTTTTCATTGTCTAGTCTTTGCAATACTGAGGTTGTAACATCTCGGCAGCCTTAACTTCGGCGAACCAGGAGATATTAGCCGTCTCAACAAATTTGTGATAGGCTTAGACGATTTGTGAAGGACTTATGATCAATTATATTGGAATTGTAGGCACCACAGCGGGCGAACCGTTGTGAACGTTATTCACATTTAATTGACCCCATTACACTTGTGCTAATGTTTTTTCCACTGCGAAGAATCAATGTCGCATAAGACGGTGTATTATCGTGATGCAAAAACCAAAAGTTATTGGAACATAATTCCGGCCTCTTTTTACGAATAGCTTCTCGGAAATGTCGCATAACACTTAAATAGTATTTTTTGGGGACGTGGTTTTTTCGTCTTCGGCTCACCTTTGCAATGATGATGGTATTTTTCCGTATAGATCCAAAACTCATCGCCAGTAACAATAAACATATGTATGTATTTCATGACATTCTAGTATTCCGACCAAATTTTGCAAATAGTTTCTCACACTTTATGTCCAATGTCAGCCTGATGATATTTTGGTGTACTTCATATTATGCGACAAATAACTGTATTACATCAAAGGCGTCACTCAACATCGAATTCTAGCAACCCCCATAATGTGTTCATTACACATTCATCATACATTCCATCAATACACATTACGCACACGCAAACGCATGTCAAACCAAACACTTTCAAATACAAATTATTGCTGCTAAACGATAGCGGTGCGGTTTTAATTAGCGTTTTTCCAGTTAATTGCTTTCGCCTTTGACAGTGATTGTGTTTGACGATTGCCAAGTTACGTGCACAAGTATTTAACCACTTTATGTAATCATTACCGCATCCGCCAAAGCAATAAAAACTATATAACACAATACTTTTTTTCTGTTGTCAGAAGTAAGTCTTCCATATTTGCCATTCATTGCACTTTCTAATTGAACAAAGTTGCATAAGGAGAAGCATGTGCAATTACTAATCACACAATACTTGGAAAGTACCTAAACTGAGTACTTAGACGAGTGTTAAATGAGCTTATTCTACTTTCAAATTTATATTTTATGGAACAGCAACAATTTCAACAAGTTATTATCGAACATTGTATTAAGGGTTTATTATACATATATATGTATGTACTTATTATGGAACCACAGTTGATCACTTAAGACAACGCCTTTATTTTTAATGCAATACTATATGTATAATATACGTAGATATGTATGAGTGTATATGGAGTAGACTATTTAAACAAATACTATGTCATATTCGCATAGATGAATATTCACATATACTGGGTTTTCCAATAGGGGGGATATGAGTTCTAGGTGTCGTTACTGTCATTATTACAAATGTCATGAACTGTGATTTTTTTTTCATTGTATTCAGTAAAGTTTACATTTTCATCGTGAAAAGATTTTCATCATGCAAGAGCAACGTTTGCAAATTATGCCATTTTATTATCAAAATAATAATAATTATTGGGTAGTCGAAAAAGTGTTTTCGTATTTTGTCAATAGATGTCGTTGCAGTCGTATATCCTACAATGGTTCGCTCGCTTCCGTTCTGGAAATTTCGACGTGAAATACGACAATAATGTGCGAAAATAATCATGGTCCAAGCGTTATGAAGCTCAAGAAATGGTCGCAAAGCCAGGATTGACGCCTATAAAAGTTATGCTGTGTGTTTGGTGGGATTGGAAATAAATCATCCACTATGAGTTGCTCCAGCCTCATCGAACGATTCATTCTACATTTTACTGTCAATAACTGATGAGATTGAAGAAAGCAATCGAAAAAAATAGTCAGAACTGATCATAAGAAAGGGCTTCGTCTTTCATCAGAACAACGCTAGACAACACACACATCTTTGATGACTCGACAAATCCTGGGAGAGCATGGCTGGGATGTTTCGGTGCATCCACTATATAGCCCTGACCTTGCACCATCAGACTAACATTTGTTTCGGTCAATGCAGAACTCCCTTAAGTTGGTTTCAAGAGAAGCCTGTAAACATTACGATGTCGCAGTTTTACACCGAGAACCCAGAAAAATTTCAAACTGATGGAGTAATAACTCTAGCGGAAAAATGCAAAAAGTGGTCAAACAAAATTGTATATATTTGATTCATTAAAAATCAGTATAAATTTAAAAAA